>LPNX010132636.1:101031-116283 GCA_001517045.1 Pseudotsuga menziesii | reverse complement strand
TTACAGAGTTTATGCTCTTTTTCTGAATAGAAGTATGTTAATAATTCATTCTTGTAGAATAATTATAAGTAAAACATTCATAAGTAAACATTTTCAACTACGGAAATAAACTATTTACAGCAGAGTTTTGAAAGAATAGTAAAAACTACAAAGAAGTGAATATTGAATAGTATTCCAATAATTATAAAAACAATCAAATTTAAATACAAGGAGGACCTATTATAACTCAGGTATTTACCCTGATAGCAAATCTGTAAAACAATTTCGTATTTTAACTAACTCACATGTTTATAAATTCAAAGGTAAATAATAGAACTGTTCTTATAACAAGCTTAATCATTAGGGTAATGGTTTGTATTACCTATAGATACAAAAGAATGTTATTATTATATATTATATCAAAACAGGAAACCATGTAGTTTACAAACTGTAAAATAGGGTTAAAACCCTAGATAGTTATTTATTGCAAGTAAATAATAATAACACAAGGGTTCACAGTGGCTGCATTGTAAAACAACATATTAAGGCTATTCTAAGCCTGAAGAATTAATTCTTCTTAAAAACAGACCTTAGATAAGAAATAATGCATTAATACATTCAAAAGTAAATCTGTACAAGAAGAAAAGACATGAGTACTGGACGCTCGATCATCGAGCTTAAGTATTTAAACCTCCACAGTAACTTAACGAGACAAATGTCTCCTCAACGAAAAGTATTAAATAAAAAGAAGAACCTGTAATATTCTTCTTACGGCCGGGTTATTAAATAAAACAGTAAGTATACTTTATTTTAATCCTTTCCAATACTGCATTAAGGAAATGCAAGAATTAGAAATAGTTTCCAAAATAATATAGAACTGAGGGTATAAAACCCTAATCTCTTCCAAACAATCTTAAGAACAACGGAGTTTGGTATTATTTAATAACCCAAACTGTAACAAAAATATACATGAAGGCGTGCAGCTTGTAAAAATGTTTTAAAACAGTAAACACCAGGCTTTAGCCTTCTAAGCTTATAACACCAAACAACAACTACAAACAGGGTCTTACATTCACGGCCGTAGCCGTAGGGCTCTCTTAAGAGCTAGGGTTCTACCCATAGGACCAAAAAACTGTAAAAATTAATAACCCAACATCCATGGAGGTCGACCAGAGCTGCATCGACCAAACCAGCGAAATATTTTAAGGTTGCAGACAAATATGATGAGCCATGGAAGGACCAAGGCTTACCGTGGTCTTGGAGCCGTAACCCTTGCTCTGGTGCCAGGGAAGAGGAGTAGCAGGTTCACCTGCAAAGAAATCGAGTGCACCTTGCCGTTAGCCGCAGTTTTATTTATAAAAGAATATTTATAACTTGTAAAAATTGTTGTACTGTAATAAAAACGAGGTAGTAACAATCTTACCTGTTAATAACTTCACTGCGTTGCCTCGGTCAGTTCGAGCAAGTATTTTGCCAGTCGGTGGCAACAAGAATGGGGTAAAATCGCTCAACAGCATTAAGAAGACCTCCAGCTAAATGATGGAGAAAACAAACCCTACAACCACAACACTCCTTCTTATTCTTAACACTCAACAGCAGATTTGCACCAGTCACATTAAACTGAAAGGATAACTCTCATGCGGGACAAAGAAGGGTAGAACAGTTATCAACACAATTTCAAACCAGGCAGTGACGACTTTACAAAGACAAACAGTTGGTTTCTATGCAAGTTAATCACCCTCACTTTGCCATAGACGAGTTCATGAGGAGCTGAAGCACCAGGAGGAGCTATGGTGGCCATTACAACGCAGCATGGTTCAAAGGGTTGCAGAGCGGCCATGGGCCGAGAACGAAAAAGAAATGAAGAGTTAGGGTTCAGTCAACCCTATTTTAGCGCCAAGATATGGCTGTCATGCAGCCACGTACCACTTTTAATAATTGGTATGATGTTGGCTATTATTCCATAGTCCTCGACCATTGATTTTTATAAACCAAATCATCGCTGGAAGGTTCCAAAGGAGGTTTCATACCATAGCTTAACCTACATAATTTCATGAACCACGTACATTAGTCCAATATATATATATTGCATGCTACGTATGGTTTAATCATTAGCATTTTGTTTTTACATATAGCATGTTATATATTGTTTATATTATTGCATGCTACATTGGGTTATACACAACCTTGTCGCACTAGCATAGCATTTCCTTAGGTTAACAAGAGACTATTGTATAATAGATTTGAATATAGTTTAGTTGTAATAGTCTACAACTTAAATGCTATCTATTTGGTTTTAAAGGATAGTGGTACTCATATCTACTCTTTAGAGTATATGCAAGTAGTGATATTTCCCTTATGATAATGATAATTTGTTTGGGTTGATGCTAGTATATAGTCTAAATACTTGGGAATTAAGGAGATAACTCCTTCTTGTTTATGTCATAGCGTTGTTGGTGACAAATAGACTTGACACTCTCTAAAACTCAGGATTTATAAGAGACTTCAAAGAAGGATAGATTAGAAAGTTTGTTTCTTTTCCTTGTTTGTTAATCTAGTCTGGAGATATCTTAAGAGATCAAATGAAATGGATCTAGGACTGGTTCCAACAGTAGTAGGTTTCCAACCATTGATATTTTTTTTGGAATGAGTTAAACATTCTACAAAAAAATATAGACTGTTAACCATAAAAAGAATGCTTGTTTTGAATCTTAATTTATAGATACTGCGGTAAGAAAAAAATTATGAATCGATGTTAATAGTAGTTCTCATCAGTAGAAAACTGAACAGAATGTAATCTAAGCTTGGAATGTCATTACTATAACTTTTCCAAAAGAAGTAAATCTTTGAAACTGTGAACTTTCTTAAATGATAGCTGCCAAGTAAGAAATAATAAGTACATTCTTCAGGATGAACATATAAGAGTTATCATACTTGTAAAATTTATTAAATTTTATGACATTGGAAGGAGTAGACCTTTACTACTTTGTTTATAGGCAAAATGCAGTTTTTTTTATATTAAGTCTCAAAGGAAAATTTCAGTAGTAATAGAAATAGTACCTTGAGAAGTATGGTATTTCTATCTAGCATGAATAAACTTTACAAATCAATTACATGCAAAAAACTGAACTGTAACTTCAAAGACTTGTTAGTATCGAGCCATACTTTTTACATGTATACCTATAATAAAAGGGAAACGGCTGCATTAGCTCAAAAGCTAAGTAAGCCCAGCCCTTAGATGACAAACCACCTTATGTCGCAAACAGAAAAACAGTCAGTAGCTGAAAAAGAAACTGTTCTACAAAGTACATAATAATTAAATAGTTATTCAGTTACAATTGAAAAGGCATAAACTAATTAACCAGTTAACAACTGCAATTAATGTCATTTTATGTTATTTTAAAAAGTTTTAAATTTTTCGAAATTTTGGGGTTTTGACAATCCCTTTATATTTTATCTATTATCTACAGTTGTTTGTATTATCGCTATTTAAATGGCATCTTTATTGCATTAATAAATAAGAGAAAACTAAAATACTTGATACTAAATCCTTACTCCAAACTATCATTGGACCCAATTTGAGAACCTAAATACAATGAAACAACATAATATTTGAAAGGAAGTAATCTCATCAAAAATTTCACGAACATAACTTTATTCCACATAAGGATACAAGAGGAGAATTGTAAAAAGAAGGAACATGATAATAACTAGAAAACTTTGTCATTTGTATGGGGAAGATGCTTCTATATTTATAGGTTAATATATGCGTAAAGGAAAAGGATTGGAGGGCATTCAAGACATTTGGGTAGATTAAAATTCAACGTTTGTTGCTATAACTTATGTTTTTTAATCTTTAATGCATGGTTCTCATATGTATTATGATATTATGTTTGATGATATTATTAACATGTTCTTGTTTTTATGGTTGATATAATTTTAAATGAGTGTTTACCTTACCAAAAAATCACGATAAAGACTCAATCATTGGGTGTAGGTCTCTTGCATTGGAGCAAGAATATTTCTATGGGGTGTGAATAGTGCATGTGGCCATATATTCTCACACAAATAACATATCTCTACATGCACTATTTTTCCTAATTTTCTAGAACATGCTACTTAGGTATTGTTAGCCATTTTACATCAATTTCCCCATCTTTAGCCTTCGAGGCAATACCCCTTATGAAGGCGGAGGGAATATTAGGGTCGTACCCTAATTCCTCTATGTTGAAGATACTTAGTAGTACTTTATTAATGTGCATTCCTATATTCTTTGAACAAGGCCAATTATATAGTTTGTTGATTGTTACTGAATGTATTAATGGTCCTCTTTATGAATTAAGAACCACTAGATTGTTGACTAACATTAATAGTGGGACCACAGGTAGTTATCTTTTTTGTTCTTCATGCACTATATATAGAGAGTTGGGTTGTATAATTTGAACAAGGATGGTTATTGTATTTTCATCTCTACAAATTTGAGGTTTCCCATTTGAAGAGGAAAGTTGACTTTGCTAGATATTTTGGACATCATTAATTGAGGGGTTTTTTCTTAGGTTTCATCTATTACTCTCTTGTATTTCTTATTCAACATGGGTAATTTATCATGCACTATTATTTTTCTCTACAATTATGAGGTTAAGTACAGTACATTATCATCATAAACCAATAACATGAATTATATCAATAAAAGTTACACATATATCATAAAGACCAATCATGCCAAGTCATTGACATCGAGACATCAATACTACTTAGTCATAATTAACAATACCAATGCTAGATCATCAAAATTACCTACGATAAATATTCATCTTCAATATCATTAATGCTACAATCATTATCAAAATCATGAATTCTAATTAAATCATTAAATAAATATTGTCATTGCTACAAGAATAAGGATGTTACATCATCAAAAGAATGGCAATGTTATAGAGTTGTGATCAATAATAGAAATGTTGCAACATCAAATATACTAACACTACATAGTCATATCAAGAAACAAATTGTTAATTAAATAATCAATTAAGGAAACACCACTGCTAATAATAGTCTACCCAATCACAAAGATATTTGTCTACCATATTTCAATCATGAGTAGAAGAAACGTATTGTAAGAGAAAGAAGGGGCATGGGTGAAATCATGAATATGGGTGTCTATTTGGTGAGAATCGACTTTCGTGATCTGTATTCCAAAACCTTTCTACTGAACTAATTTATGTTTTCAGCCAAACTAATTTATGTTTTTGGGCGAAAACATGCAACTAACTTTCGGCTGAAAAACTTGTTCGGCCGAAAGTTAAAGTTAACAGAGTGCCCCGTAATGTGCTCTTTGCATGGATGGTTGGGAAAATAATGTCTGACGTATACTTGTTTAGCAGAAATTTTTTTTCGACCGAAAAGTTGTTTAACCAAAAAATGTTTTCGGTCGAACAAATTTTATATATGTATAATTGAATTCAACTATATATTGTTTCGTAGTTTGTGTTGTTCGTCATGCTCTGCTCGTTGTGTGTTTTTCGTCATGCTCTATTTTTTGTGTTCTTCTGTTGTGCTAGTGTGCCCTCTCTTGTGATGTACTCTTTTTGGCATGTTCTTCTCTATTAGTCGTGATCTGGTTCTCTGGTGCTCTACTCTATTGTCATGTTGGAGCACCCTCTATATTGCCCTTCTCTCATGCTGGTGTGCCCTCGTAGGTGCCAGTGCGCTCTCTTCTAGTGGTGGTGTTATGCTAGTGTGGTGTGCCCTCTCTGCTTGCCTACTCGTGCGCGGTGGTGGAGCTTCTCTGCCCTTTGTGTGCACGGTGGTGGAGCATCTCGGCCCTTTTTCTATGCGGTGGTGGAGGTAAGTAAATCATTATCCATAATATTTAATTCAAAAATAAAATGTATAAAAATATATCATTTATGGTAGTTATTCCATGTTTGAAATAAAAAGTTTGAAGTAAAATTGTTTGGATTGTGAATCTGTGGCTTAATTGTTTCTAGAATATTTTTTACTAAACATCTATGCATGCATTTGTATATATAGGTCTATAGCCTACTTGATATTTGTCATTATAGATTATAGGTCTAGATTTCAGTTTATTAAATTGTGCTCTAATTCAGATTGGTTATTTCTATACTTTAACTCTTGATTTAAGATCGAGACTGAGATTATTATTTCTTTCCCATAATGATTATGGGGATTACTTTTAGGTTACCTTTTCTTAATTAAAAGTTGGTTATTCTGTTTGCAAAACTATTCGAAAGCATATATTTACTATAGAATGGATTCGTCAAGTATTCTTTGAATTCAAAATATATTTGTATCTGCAAATCATTTTTCTTAAGAACGGGGTTGTCTATTGAATTTGGTCACAAGATGCGTAAGGGTAAACTAAGTCTGGCATTATTGAATTGATAATTCACTTCCTCCTAATTGGATTTGCATTAAACTATTCAAAGGATTCAATTTTGTGTTAAATTGTTTGAAGGAGTCAAGTTAAACCCTACTATTATGTTTGCAATATTTCCAGTATTTGATTGGATTAATATTTCAGATATATGAATGGTTGATATAACTGCTGTGTGTATGTGGTTTTATACCTTCAAATCCATGAATATTTTAAAAAGGAACACGATGGGTTAAATGGTGTTATATGTAGGAGTGAATAAAGAAATAAACATTAGGGTTTATTTCATTATAGATTTACTAATGTATAAGATTCAATTATGATATGTCAAATTGGGTGTGTTTGTGTGTGTGTGTGTGTGTATATATTGAATTGTCCAAACTACATAAATATATTCCACATTTTATGGTAGTTATTCCTAGTTCTAACAACATTTAAGTTTTAAATTTTTGTTGCGTGAGATATATGTTCGGTTTCCATTTCCCATTCCAGATCTAAAGGATACTGTGAGACGGAATCAAAGCTCTGTTTTAATGCTTGAGATCACATTTAATTCATGGTTGAAAATATTTTGGATCAATGATGTGTTACTGTTCCATTTTAAAGCATTATTTTATTTCCTATTCCATACATTATGCCCCTCCAATATTTCTTAATCCATCATTGATTTGGCTGCAAATCCTTCACCCTACAAATCCTTCACCTTGACTGCATCTGTGTGAACCCTCATAGTCTCTCTTATCTGTGTAGCATCTGTGTGATTTTATTTACCCATGGTCACTTGCATGATTTCATGACTCTGCTGCTAAATTGAATGAAGAACCTAAGGTCAGTTTACTAGTATTATTAATAAAGTCTTATTTTATAGTTTTAATGTTCACATTTAGTTTTGACCCTCAACATGTAATGTATGACTGTTGTCATCTCTTCACTTTTTAATGTTGGAAGTGCCATGTATAAGGCTTTATCATGTTATATATCTCTGTACCCTTTGTTGACAAATTTTGGTTATAGTTGTCATTGATGGCAAAGTTGCTTATGAAGTACAAAGGATAAGCAAAAACATACCCTAGCAGAGTTAATGCAGAGTTAACATAGCATAAGTCAAGTAAAGACAAAATGGCATGATGATAAGGTGGCATAGACGAAGGTAGTGATTACATGGCATGATGATGAGGTGGAATATTTATTTACATGAGATCCGATGAATGAGGATCATTTTTTGTATAATCCACAAAGATAGAATGCAGATCTGCATTAGTTCTAGAATGGACGATCAAGGAGCAACCCACACTAGATCTGACGGTGAAGATCAAGTTTACATAAGTTAGGAGTAAAAGTTAAATTTTTGCAAAAGATCAACATGGACGACCAGGGGTAAATCCGCAAGGAAATCAACGGTCTAGGAAAATGTGGAAACAAAGTTGTGGAAGGAAATTACGGAAGTCCAAAATAGGAAAGTGTGATTCTGCATCCCGCATCGTGCAATCCACAATGCGGAAACAAAGTTGTGAAAGTACGAAATAGGAAAGCATGATTCTGCATCCCGCATGCAGGAAAGACTCTACAAAATATCGACGATGCAGAAGAAAAATTGTGGATAGGAGATTGCGGAGAGAAGCTTGTGGAAAGTCAAAATGTTACATTTATGCATCCCACAATATGGAAAGATCGGACGCCTATAGTTAGTTCCCCTAAAATAGATCAACGGTGTGGAAAGGAGCTTGCAGAAATAATTTTGTGAAAAAGAAAAAATGGACAGTCGACATCCCACATCCCGCAATATGGTGATCGGAAATCATGAAAACTCCCGACGAAGATCGACGGTGGGGAATCGTTGATGAGGTAATATTGGTGCGGAAAGGCGATTTTGAGACAGAAATCGATGGTTAGATTGATGGTCCATGTTGACTTAGAAATAGGATCAATGAATCTAATTAGATCAGGAAGATGATCTTGCAGAAAGACATTTGACAGTGCGAAAGCACCTGCAAACATTGGACAGAGGTTCCAAAATGGTTTCCAAGCTGTGAAAAAGATCTCTGAGGTGGAGGATCAATGGAAGAACATGAAAGGATGTTCTGAAAGGTGTGATCTTTAGATCTGAAAGGGTGCAACAGTGAAAGGTGTGTTTGTTCAATTTGAAGAGATATCACTATTGAAAGAAGCTTAAACACTAAGAAGTATTTAAGCAACGACCTAAGTAAGAAGGAAAATGTTTCTATAGTTCAAATGGCATGATAAGAATCAAATACTAGTGGGTGTGACAAAATTCAGTGGGAGAGAAATCATGAGAAACATAATAGGGTGGCAAGGCAGTGCTAGGGCAGGAAACAGGACTACAAGGGGTTGTTGCCTCCTTTCAGTTGTAGCTGATAAACCAGTGGGTTGTATCCTCCTTCCAATTCACATTGGAAAATAGGGTGTTTTAGTATCCTTTCAGTCGTAGGTGATAAAATAGGGGGTCATAGCGTCATTCTAATTGGTATTGGTAAACAAGGTATTGGCAATTTACCCTATTGGGCTTCCACGTTAAAATTGTGTTTTTGTGTATTCTTGTTGTTATGTGTTTCTAATGATATATTTAAAAGTGGTTAAAATAGTAAAAATATAACAATACCGGTTCACCCTCCCCCTCTCAGTATTGACCAATAAACCAATAATTGGTATTAAAGTGGGTTCCTTCAACACAGTTTAACCACTGGAAAGTAGATCCTTTATATAACTAGTATGGATCAACAAGAAGGATTGGCCACTAATACACCTCGACTATTTACAGGAGAAAACTATGCATACTAGAGTGTAAGAATGAGGTGTCATCTGATGTCCCTGGGATGGAAGGTTTGGGCGACAACTGAAAAAAGAGCATAACATCGGAAACCTATACCCTACAAACATAGTTGAACTAGTTTAATATGAAGGAAATTACAAATCCCTAAATGCAATCTTGAGTGGATTAACAGACACGGTGTTTACTAAGGTAATGCAATGCACTTTTTCCAAACAATCCTGGGATAAATTGAAGGTTATCTATGAAGGAGCATCTAAGGTCAAAGAATCCAAACTGCAGACATATAAAGGTCAATTTGAAAGTCTTAAAATGAAAGAAGAAGAGAATGTTGGTGAATACCTTCTTCGTGTGGATGAAGTTGTTAATGCGATCAGAGGGCTTGGAGGAAAATTAAAAGAAAAAGAAGTAGTAAGCAAGGTACTAAGAACGTTAAAAATGAAATATTACCCAAAGGTATCCACCTTAGAAGAACAAGATAATCTTAAAAAGGTAACAATGGATGAGTTGCATGGGATTCTCACTGTGTATGAAATGAGAACAGGACAAAATGGATCTTCAAGAAAAGAATCATCTTTTAAAGTCTCTTCCAAAAATCAATCAGAGAATCTAAATGATGAGGAATCCCTCTTTGTAAATAAACTTAAGAAAGGAACTGGGAAATACAAATTTAAGCTACCCTTGAAATGTTTTAACTGGGGAAGGATTGGACATTTTCCCATAAGTGTCCCTACCCAAAACAAGAGGAGAGTGACCATGAATAATCTTGTTGTCATAAGTGTAAGAAGAAGTTTAAATAAAAAAGGAAGAACTTCTATTCCAAGGAAGAAAGTGAAGATGAATAGATGAGTGAAGATGTAGAAATCATATTTATAGGAACAACAAACTCAGATGAGGAATCAGAAGTGGACATAAGAGCTGAATACATGGCTGTTGTAGATGAAATTGAAAGATGTAGGAAAAGAAACAAAGTTTTGAAAGAGAAACTGTCTAAATACCAAGAAGAGACAAATCACATTATTACTGATTTGAGAAACCAACTTCAAGAGGCCAAGAAGAGTGAGGAATATCTAGTAGTCTTCTCAGGAAGAGAATTCAAGATTCTGAAAAACTTGAAAAACAAATTGCTTGACTTAGAGAAGGGGGTGATGAAAAATTCATCAAATCTAAGTTTAAAAACAGCTCAAAGATTCTGGATGACATTCTGAACAGTCAAAGATCATCCAGTGACAAATCTGGTTTAGGGTTCATTAAAGAAAAGAAGCCAAATTTTTTCCCACTCACTAATCAGAGAGCAAGTACAGAGATCTATGCTGAAGTACTGAAGAGTCATGTTAAAAAGGAAAAGTGCAAAGAATATGCTTTATATTTTCATGACAAAGACATAACTCATGAGGAGCTCAAGAGACAAGTAATAAATAGAAATCAAAAAATATTTCTGGTTCATTGTTATTCTTGTAGTAACTTTGGTCATAAAGCCCTGAAATGTAAGGCTTATGAAAAAGGTCATGAGTACAAGAAGGATGCAATTAAAAATCCAAAGGTAAGGAATCATAACCAGTTTGGACTTCTCCAAAGGTTTGATATAGAGTGTTACAAATGTAATAACCTTGGACACTTGGCTAGGAATAGTAAACTAAAATGTGATGCTCGAGTAGAAGTTTAGAGACAGTGGAAGAAAATGGTAGTTAGGAAACAGAGAGACCAAACACCTCCTACGGATAAAGAAAAATTTCATGGTTATTGTCATTACTGTCATACGTTTGGTCAAAAGGTGGTTGACTGCAAATCCAGGGAAGAAAATCAAAGGATGAAAAGGGAACATGACACCAACGCAAAGCATGATGAAGGACAAGTAAATAGTACACCTCCTGAAAAAGTGTGGATGAAAGAATTAGAAGCTTCAGAAGAAACATAAATTTCAGTCATTAATGAAGTCTCAGTAGTTGATGTTGAGAATAATAAGGTCATAAATAAAAATCACACTCATCATGAGGGAAAGCTATTTAGTGATGTAGAAGAATACACCGATAAAGATGAAGGTGATGAGGAAGGATGTAGTGATGACTGTGGGATATTTTTCTAAAAAGGTCTCTCGTGATTTAAAGAAAACTTTGAAAATGGAATTAGAAGGGATCCTATACTTAGATGGAGTTAAAGTCAGAAAATTCCAATTGGTATCTAAGAAAAAATTAAATTGGTATCTAATGTTAAAGTATATTGAAAGCTATCTTCTTCAAAAATGATGGGTGATCAAGGTTGGCATATGGATGACATAAGAGAAAGTATGAAGTAACGTGAGAACAACAAAATGTGAGAGTCATGAAGACCATGATGTCTGCAATCAAATAGAAGGTAAAGATGATTATGTTCACTTAGTATTTGAATTCATGACACATAGAAATTGTTGACAGTAGTAGAAAACTCAAGTCTAAAAGAAATAAAAAATTCAGTCTATTGATAAGGTAGCAGGATGATTTGAGCATTGACAAAGGAATTCTGGTAAAAGCGAAAGCAAGTTAATTTACAGGAAAAATAGACCATTAAATATGACAGTAGGAACAAAGTTTTTAAAAAAGGAAAACATGTATCCTAGAAATAGAAAATGGAAGAGTGTTGAAAAAATGCTGAGTGTAAACTCTGTCACAAAATTGTTGGCAAAGGAGAAGAAGTACAGTGACAGCGGGAGTCCATGGATCTATCAGTTAAGCTATCGTCCAAGAACCTGTTGCAAGAAAGGTGGTGTTAAGATAAATGATAATACATTGATTAAATAACATAGTTCAATTAAACAAAGGGGAGACATGATCTTAGGGGGAGATTGATATCTTTAAGTTAAGGATTTTAAAGATGAGAAGGCAAACAATTGTTTCTGGTTAAAGTTTAGTAAAGAAGAGAAAAGGAGGGATAATGTGGATCAGATATGGTAATATATCATTACGTGGTTAATGAACCTCGATTCTAGTTTGAAATTTGTATTAGCTACCACCAATGGTTTTAGAGGAAGTCTATACTCATGGGGAGTAAATATTAGAACACTGTGATTGGTATTAGAATTCTGGTGTCAAAGGAAAATAGAATTGTAGTCTGTTTGTTAGGTTAGTTACAGAAAGGACTAACAAGATATCCTTTTTCATTGTTGTCATATGGGGAGAAAATTTTAGGTGTTTCCATCAATGCCAAAGGGGGAGATTGTTGACAAATTTGGGTTATAGTTCTCAATGATGGAAAAGTTTCTTATGAAGTACAAAGGATAAGAAAAAAGATACCATGGCAGAGTTAACGCAACATAAGTCAAGTAAAGAAAAAATGGCATGATAATGAGGTGGCATAGGCGAAGGAAGTGATGCCATGGCACGATGATGAGGTGGCATAGTTATCTACATGATATCCGATGAATGAGGATCAGCTTTTGTATAATCCACAAAGAAAAAATATAGATACACATTAGTTCTAGAATGGACGGTCAAGGAGCGACCCGCACTAGATCTGACAGTGAAGATCAAGTTTACATAAGCTAGGAGGAAAAGTCAAAGTTCCACAAGGGATCAAGATGGACTATCAGGGGTGAATCCACAAGGAAATCAATGGTCCAGGAAAATGCAGAAACAAAGTTGCAGAAGGAAATTGTGGAAGTCCAAAATAGGAAAGTGTGATTCTGCATCCCACATCCCGCAATCTGCAATGCAAAAACAAAGTTGCAAAAGGAAATTGCAGAAGTACAAAATAGGAAAGTGTGATTCCGCATCCCATAATATGCAAGATCAATGGTCCAGAAAGACTCCAAAAAATATCGACGGTGTGGAAGAAAAAATGCGGATAAGAGATTGTGAAAAGAAGTTTGCAGAAAGTCGAAATGTTACGTTTCTGCATCTCGAATCTTGAATCCCGCATCCCGCAATCTGGAAAGATTGGACGATTGAAGTTAGTTCTGCTAAAATAGATCGACGGCAGGGAAAGAAGATTATGGAAAATAAAAAAGGAAAATAGACATCCCACATCCCATATCCCGCAATATGGAGATCAGTGGTCATGAAAATGCCCAACAAAGATCAATGGTGGGGAATTGTTTATGAGGTAATCTTGGTGTAGAAAGGAGATTTTGAGGCAAAAATAGATGGTTAGATAAACGGTCCATATTGACTTAAAATTAGGATCAACGACTCTAATTGGATCAGGAATATGATCTTGTAGAAAGAAGTTTGATAGTGCGGAAGCACCTGCAAACGTTGGACAAAGGTGTGAAAATGGTTTCCATGCTATGGAAATGATCTCTGAGGTGGAGGATCAATGGAAGAACGTGAAAGGACATTCTAAAAGGTGTGATATTAAAATATAAAATGGTGCAACAATGAAAGGTTTGTTTTTTCAGTTTGAAGAGACACGACTATTGAAAGAAGCTTAAACGCTGAGAAGTATTTAAGAAGCGACCTGAGTAAGAAGGAAAATGTCTATGCAGTTCAAATGGCATGATTAGAATCAGAGACCAGTGGGTGTGATAGAATTCAGTGGGAGAGAAATCGTGAGAAACGTAACAGGGTGGAAGGGCAACACTAAGGTAGGTAGCATGCCTCCAGGGAGTTGTTACCTTCTTTTAGTTGTAGCTGATAAACCAAGGGGTTGTAGCCTCTTTCCAAATGGCATTGGTAAATAGGGTGTTGTAGCATACTTTCAATCTTAGCAAATAAACTAGGGGGCTATAGCTTCCTTTCAATTGGTATTGGTAAATAGGGTGTAATACCATCCTTGTCTGTAGAAGTAGGAAAAACTATTTGTAAATAACAATTTTGCAGTAATAGGACGTATTGGTGGTTTACCCTATTGGGATTCCACGTTAAAATCGTGTTTTTTGTGTATTCTTGTTGTTATGTGTTTCTAATCATAGATTTAAAAGTGGTTAAAATAGTAAAAAGATAACAATACTAATTCACACCCCCCCTCTTAGTATTGACCAATAAACCAACACCCTTGCCTTGCAACTTGGTTGCAGAAGTTGTCAAATGCATCTATTATTTAAAGCAACGATAAATTTCCAGTTTTTCATAGTGTGACTACATGCAATTTGATAAAAATACATAGTCAACTTGGATAAAATGGGTTAGACTTATGTTTATAATAATATGTTTTATTAATAATATTACTAAAACATAGATAAAAACAAAGAGCAATCTAAAAGTATAATTTTAAATGTAGGAAACAAATGAATTTGATGAAATTTTTTATAAAGGTTAACTTTACAACAATATCTCAACCATGTATAAAAACAAATACCAATCTGAACCTATAATTTTTAATGCAGGAAACAACTAAATATGAGGAAAGTTGTGTGGAGTCAATATATTTTTCATATTGGCTAGCCCTCCCGTGTCTTTCTCTTTGCCTACAATTTCTCTCTTAGTCTTGTGAAATATGGTTGTGGGAGCTTCTAGTTGCATTGTTATACATAAAATATAATATAAGAGAATTAAATCTTGAGATAAGATCATAATTTGTTGATTTAGGAACGAGATTTGTATTTATATTATGAGAAATTTCATTAGTGTTTTATATAGAGTGGTTTTGTTTGATGTATGTTTTGTTTGGTGTATGTAATAATCCAATTTTTTTTGTGGGATCATATTATAGAGATTATAGATTGTAAATGGGTGGTTATTATGGTAGATTTCAAACCATGTGAGCATAAAAATGAATATGTCATTACGAAATGATTTGACAAAGGATAAAATGTAAACCTAGGATAAAAAGTAAACCTTATGCTTATTAGTGAACCCAGAATATGAAATATCTCTATTTATCACATTTCCAAACAAACAAATGTTCAAATAAAACTAAAACTAAGAAATAGGTTTTTGAGAGGATGGAATAAAATAACTTAGATTAGTTCAACAAGGTATTCACACGATTGGTAGTTAAGTTGGAGAGTAAAAACAGGACTTGATAACTATGATGATTTCGAAAAACAACTTTCACATAAACTATTAAAGAAAACTCTTCTTTTTTTAAGTTATATGAGCCCTACCCTCTGCTCTCTTTGAAAAAAGAGACTAAAACTTATAAAAATAATTCAGTAAAATGAAAATATCATGCA
>LPNX010132636.1:0-96225 GCA_001517045.1 Pseudotsuga menziesii | reverse complement strand
CCATACAATGGATATTACATAGTCATATATGTTTTTATACTTGTGAACTTGTTAATGAAATTGCATGTTAAAACTTTAAACTTATCATTTTAACTTATATATTTTTAACTTGTATATATAATTTTGAACAATTTATATATATATATATAGTTTTTGGATCAAGTTCAAATATAATTTAATTAAATCTTTAAATGATTTAATTAAATCTTTAAATGATTTAATTTCGTCAATTTTGTTTAAATGATTTAATTTGGTTATGTGATACATAGATTAATTTCTTTAGAATTAGTTGATGTTTATATACAATATGTTGCACTTATGTTTAAATTATTTTCTTAAATATATTATTTTTTGTCATTTTTGGTCATGACATGTAGATTTAATTAATTTTTTAGATTGTTTAAATGATTTTTCTAAAGATATTATTTTTGGTCATGATGTATAGATTTAATTAACGTTTTACAATTTATGTATATAACTATGTATTTGATTGGATATGTTAGTTAGGAATGTTCTCAATCATTTAGGTAGAATAATATATGATATCTGTAGAATATTCAATAAAATGCACTTTATACAAATTTTATAATAGAATAATTAGTTTGACTTATCATGTGCCAAAAATCCTGTCTTTTCTTTATGAATACATTGAAAAATCATTTCCTTATATGATAAACTCTCTAGGTGTATGCCTATATAAATTTTTCTAGGAAACTATGGCCATCATTGATTTATCCTTTTCATATTATGAATTTTATCATTGATATTGTGCTTATATTTGGTTAGCAATATTAGTGTATATAATGCAATTTATAGAGTGCTTCAATTTGAATATATTGAATTTTTATGGTAATCTACCACTTTAGATTTTGTTATCATTTTCATATTATGATTTATCATTGATATCATGATTATATTTGGTTAATAATCTTAGTGTATATAATGCAATTCATAGAGTGCTTCAATTTGAATATTGACTTTTTATGGTAATCTACCACTTGTTTAAATTTTGTTATCATTTTCATATTATGATTTATCATTGACATCATGATTATATTTGGATAATAATATTAGTGTATATAATGCAATTCATAGAGTGATTCAATTTGAATATTGTCTTTTTATGGTAATATACCACTTGTTTAAATTATGTTAATAAAACAATATTGTAAATAACAATAAAAGGAATGAAAAGCCATGTAAGACACAATAATAATAATGTACACAAGTATTTTAAAAATCTTATAATCTAATTTGTTATTTTAGAAGTTTTAATTGAACAAAATTAATAATTATGGCTATTTAATTGATACATATCATAGTGTTAAAAAGTTACGTCCACTCAATACAATTCATCAATCAATTTGATGTACATATGTTCAACAATCTAAGAACAATATATCATATAAGTTTCATCAATTTGATATACATAAGGTCAACAATCTAAGAACAATATAATATAAGTTTCATCAATTTGATGTACATAAGCTCAACAATGTAAGAACAATATCATATAAGTTTCCTCAATTTGATGTACATAAGCTCAACAATGTAAGAAATTTATATCATATTTAAGTAAAAATTATCAATTTAACATATACAACAATCTAATCTAACAATATATCATATTTAAGTTTCAAAGAGACACATATCTCATGATTTGACAATTCCTAACATGTACTCAAGTGCATAACATTATAATTTTGAACAATACATTTTTAAGGAATGTTCTTAAAAAATCATCAAAACAATAGCTAACTTATAAATAATCACTTTATTTGAGTGTCACAATTATAAAACCAATCAAGATGTCCTTCATGTAAAAAGTATGTATCATGTTCAACATGATTCAAATTATAAATAAGATCGTAAAGGAATGTCATCTTCAATTATTCTTTCATGATCAACTTTTGACATCTTCCATCTTCTAGCTTTAAATTTTTTATTTTATTTAACTTCTATCAACTTTATATGAGCTGCACATACCAAGTGACTATATTGGCAGCATATGACATCAGGTTGATAGTATTTAAAGTGAACATCACTTTTAGTTTGATGTGTTTATGGACAAAATAACCTTTTAATAGAAATAACCCTCTTTCATATATAAAACCTTTGTCATCATAGTCGTCCAATAATTTCATCTTTCTCTTTGTGCATCAAATCAAATAATATTTGACATTTTAATTGTTGTATATGGGTGTAACCACAACAAATACATCTCCTACACATAAATAAGAAGATTCAATTTTTCAAATTCATCTTCCTTAAGTCAAACAACTTTCATATATATATTTGACATTCAAGTAAAAAATATTTAAAATAAAAAATGACAAATTTATTAAAGTGTACATAAATTTTCCTTCTCTAACAAGATAAAAAAATTCTATGACCATGAGTTGATATTGCAATGTCCTTTGATTCCAACTCCTCAAAGCTTGCGAGTGGAATTTTTTCTTTTAGATTAATTTTGTAGTGTTTCCAAGGTTTAACATAATTTTCATTGATGTTTTCACAAATTTCTATTGATTATGTGTCCTCCATGCAAATGGGACAAAAGAATGTTAGCTTCCTACTATCAAATGAAAACACATTTTGGAAGGTTTTTGTTTTGATTGAGTGTAAATCTCGAGTTCCATGAATGGTGCTAGCATCGTATGGGTTTGATCTGTCTATATCTTGGATTCCAATATGCCAAAAAAAACTGTCCAACATAAACAATTTACATGTACATGTGAGTAAAATGTTACTAAATGTACATATTAAAGTCATTCCAAGTTGAATAAATTTGTTTTGAAAAAAAGTTCATACATGCGCAGATCCTTTGATTGTTGATTGAAAATGATGGTTGAGATTTACATGACACCATTGAAAAACTTGATTAGCACACACAAAATGATCAGAAAAATGGTTCATTTGATGCATTCAAAGTGATCATTTTACACATGCCCCTGCACCATCGTTCTCTCCTTTTCCATGACCAGTTTCAAAAAAAATACAACGATGTTTAATATTTGTTTTTTTTATGAAGGAGACATAGCGAGAAGAATAATCATGAAGATTTAAATTTACCTTCACATCCATCTGACCATATCCAATGTTCATTCATTATAATATCACATGTTTTCAATGAACCATAAATAATATCAAAACAATGTTGTACATAATGCATATCATGTGTGCAGTCATCATTGATATAGAAATGATATTCCTTGATCACATGTCGATTGTCATTCATTATTTCTATATCATCAACATTGTGTTGAGCATGTCTATCTAGAACATGGAAAAATATATAAACTTGGTCAGAATGATAATATTCACTTTGTATTTCTTTTTTTGCTTCAAATGTGTAATTCTCTTCGAAATCAACCACAGAAAAAATAGTCCCTACTAGAGAAACATCACGTGATTGTTTGAATTGTATTTCTTTCCATCGTTCTCTATGTGAATGTTTGATGTATTTATAAATTTCCTTTTCAAACTTCTTCAAAAACTCTGTAACACTGATTTTATCTTCTTGTAAATCTATCCTTTTCGAAAGAGCGTTTGTAGAACTTGTAGAATTGTGGGAATAAGTGGCATATTCATATCTCTTATAATCAACTACTATATTTGACATTGACTGATCATTAATATCAATAGGATATTTATAGTGGATAATCTAGGTTTCTGCAATGATCACATTTCTTTCCACCCACAGATATTTTGTTGTAAAATATCACGTGACTATCTCTTTCACATAGAATTTCAGATATAAAAGCACGAATTGTGGAAGGAGGTGAATTCAACCAAAATGTTTTACCAAACTGAAGGAATGTGTCATAATATAATTCCAACTCAACATGATAGCCACAACAACTTGTGTCAAGAATAGTGATAGGTATAACATACCATGCCTTCTATTGTATAAATGTATGATTGACAAATTTACTTCTTTGTGTTCATCTTTGAATTTATGAAACAATTGTATTTGAGTCATCGCCAATATATGTTTTGGATGGATTTCATACTGATTTCGAGATATTCTTTGTTGTATCACATCCCTTGCATTTGGTGAAACACAAGAATTTTCCACCCAATATTCAAGCACCATAGCTTTAACACTTTAATTGGCCCTATCTTTATAGGGTTGTCTACAAATAATTTCCCAACAAGCAAGCTCATCATTTGCATCTATTTGTAATCAAAATTTGTTATATTTGTACAATGTTTTCCGTGAAGTTCCAATAAATTTTGCGATCTCATTATCAAAAAAATTTGTCTAGTAATAGATGAAATAAGCATTGTTTGTATTATTCTACATGCAGCACTAGTATCTTTCTTTCTGATTTTCCAATAGTTTTTATTGCATCGGCTATATTTTTTAACACATTTTGCTTCACCTTTGAATATTTTTTCTTATTGTTAGGTAAATAACTCCCGATTCATTTATTTCATAGCCAACACATTTATTTATACATTTACAATGACTCTTGGGATCACAGATCCGAGAGTCTTTTCATCTTCCTATTATTTACACTAACATATAATCCTGACAGATTATATTCCAAAAATCCCCCCCTTAATCCGAAGGGGTGTTAGTAAGTCCGAGCATGTTTCTGAATCTTTCAAACTTTTCTCGTCCAAGCGCTTTGGTGAAGATGTCTGCAACTTGATCATTTGTGGAACAATGTCGAAGATGGACTGTCTTGGCCTCTACATGATGTTGAATCAAATGATACTTTGTTTTGATGTGTTTGGTTCGATCATGGAATCTGGGATTCTTATCCAACTTGATTGCAGAAGTATTGTCAATCAATAATGGAGTGGAGTTCTCTTGTTTTTCTTGCAAATCTTCAAGTATCTTCCTGAGCCATCCTATTTCTTTCGTTGCTTCAGCTGCAGCCACATATTCTGCTTCTGTTGTTGAATCTACCAAAATTGACTGTTTGCATGATCTCCATGAGACTACTGCTGATCCAAGACTCATAGTGTATCCAGAAGTTGATACTCCTGTCTCCTTATTGCCATCAAAATCTGAGTCTGAGTACCCAATAAGTTTGAAGTCATCCACTTTAGAGTACTTGATTCCAACGTCTTGAGTCCTCTTCAAGTATCTTAGAACTCTTTTTGTGGCTGACTAGTGTCCTTCACAAGGTTTATGCATGAACCTTGAAAGTATGCCAACAACATAAGAAATATCTGGTCTAGTTGTTGTAAGGTAGATAAGACTTCCTACAAGTTGTCGATACTTGGTCGCATCCTCAAATTCTTTTCCTTCGCTTGATGTGAGCTTCATTTTATGTCCCATTGGAGTAGAGATAGGGTTGCATTCTGTCATGCAAAATTTGTTTAGTAGTTCTCCAACATATTTTTTCTAAGATAGGAATATGTACTTAGGATGTTGAGTGACTTCAATTCCTAAGTAATAGTGGAGATGTCCCATATCTGTCATTTCAAAGATCTTTTTCAAATCTTTTTTTATGGATGCTATATAGCTCTCATTATTCCTTGTCATCAAAAGATCATCTACGTACACCACAAGATACACAACAGATCTTCCAACTTTCTTTATAAACAGTGTTGCATCATCAAGATGAAAATGTTCAAAATTTAACTTCAAAAGATGCTCGGTTAATTTTTCATACCATGCGTGAGGCGCTTGTTTTAGGCCATACAAGGATTTGACAAGCTTGCATACCTTTTGTTCTTTTCCTTTCACAAAAAAGCCTTCTGGCTGAGACATGAAGACATTCTCTTTCAAGTCTCCATTCAAGAAAGCAGTCTTCACATCCATCTGATGAACTTTCCACCCTTTCTGAGCAGCTAAAGAGACTAAGGTATGGATGGTAGCCCATTTTGTTGTAGGAGAAAACGTTTCTTCATAGTCAATTCCTTCCTTCTATGCATAGACTTTTGCTACAAGCCTTGCTTTGTGCTTGTCAAGTGAGCCATTTGATTTGTATTTGTTCTTGTACACCCACTTGCAGCCAATTGGTTTGGTTCCAACTGGAGGGTCAACCAGCTTCCAAGTTCCATTCTTCATGAATGCATCATACTCATTCTACATAGCTTATTTCCACTCAACTCGAGTAGAAGATTCTTCAAAGGAAGTTGGTTCAAAGTTAGCAGATAAATTAAATTCACAATCAAATGATACATCCATGTCATCACCTGAATTATCTGCTTCTCCTCCATCTTCATGTCTTTTTGAACTTCTTGTTCCCGTCTTTCCAACTTCATCCGGATGGACACTTTCAAGTGTCTTTGTGGCCCATTTAGGAATCTTCTGTGATTGTCCTGGTTGATCAACTGGTGGTGCTTCATCATTGATTGAGAGTCTTCCAATTCTCTCAATCACATCATCCAGTTGAACCTCTTGTTCAGGTGAAGTAGCAGGAACTTCTTTATGCGGGGGATTTGGTGCTTCATATGGAAATTCCAAATGTTGATCCAGAATAGGAATCCCCCCTTCCAGGTTTGGAATTTCATATTCATTTTCAGAATATTTCTTTGGATGAGGATATTTTTCCAAATGATCAAGTTGTCTCTCAATGGACTGGTCATTTTTATTAGTTTCAAGAAAAATGACATCTCTGGAAATAACAAACTTCTTGTTTACCTCATCATACAGACGGTATGCCTTGGAGTATTCTTCGTACCCCAGGAAAATGCATTTTCTACTTCGAGCACCAAGCTTGTTTCTTTGCTCCTTTGGAATCAAGGCATAACAGGTGGAACCAAAAACTCTGAGATGCCTGACAGAAGGGAGATGGCCAAACCACATTTCATGTGGAGTCTTGTTATCAAGAGCATTTGAGGGACTTCTGTTTCTCAAATAGGCTGCACATTTTACTGCATCACCCCAAAACATTAGTTTTACATTCTCAAAAAACATCATTGAGCGAACCATATTCATTATGGTTCTGTTCATTCTTTCTGCTACACCGTTTTATTGAGGATTGTAGGGAACGGTAGTCTGATGTGCAATTCCATGTTGGAGAAGATAATATTCAAAAGCATTTGAAGTGTATTCTTTCCCATTGTCAGTACGAAGTGTACCAATTTTAAATTGTGCTTGTTTTTCTATCAATGCATGATAGTCTTTGAATGTTTGAAATGCTTCTGATTTTGTCTTTAAACAGTAAATCCAGCACATTCTTGAGTATTCATCAACAAAGGTCATAAAATACTTATTCCCATTAGCAAAAGGAGTTGGCATTGGGCCACATAAATCAGAATGCACTAATTCTAATTTCCTACTTGCTCTGAAATTAGATTCATGGAATGGTAGCTTACTGTGTTTCCCTAATATACATGCATCACATTTGCTCTTTTCTTTGGGAATGGTGGGCAAACCAAATACACAATTCTTTCTCAACAAACGAAGACTGTTATAATTCAAATGACCAAATCTTGCATGCCACAATAAACTTGATGACAAATTACCTTCTCCATGCTGAGAGAAGTAGGCATAGTTCTGAACTCTTGCAGATGAACCCTTTAGCTTCAACAGCTTCCCATATTCGTATCCAGTCATGATGACTTGGTTGTCAGAGGACTTTCTTATTTCTATGATTCCATCAAACATGTGGATGGAATGGCCTTCTTGTCGAATCTCCACCAAGGACAGCAAGCTTCTCTGCAACTCTGGAAGATAAAGAACATTCTTCAACAAGAAATCAAGGAATCCAGGCATCTTCAGTCGAATGGTGCCCATTCCCTTTGGTTTAATACTTGACTTATCTGCAAAGTACACTATGCCATTTATTGTTTCATTAAGTTCTTCAAAACAGTCTTTTCTAAAAGTCATGTGTGATGTTGCACCAGTATCAAGCAGCCAACAATCTTTGTAAGATGAAAGTGAAGTCATTTCATTAATTCCAAGATTACAATGTGCAACAATACAATGAGTAGAATCAGAATATTTACTAGCATATTGGTTTTTATTGTCATCTTTATTCTGGTTACTTCTGTCTTTGATGGAGTCCCACGAAGCCCAACACTGATCTGATGTGTGTCTAGTCTTTCCACAACGCTTGCACTGCAAATCTGATCTTTTGCTGGAGTTGTTTAGGCCTCCTCTACCTCTGAAGTTTCTTCTTCCTCTGCCCCTCTCTTTGCCAGAGAGAGAGGAACCAACTACAGATGCTATAGATTGCATCTTCTGTGATGAATCTACAACTTACAGAATACTTGGAAAAAGATATGGGATGCAGGTTTAGATTTCCGCTCCTTTACAAATTACAATATGATTCTGCAGCCTATACAAATAATTTTGCAGCTTATCAAAATAATCCAATAGCTCTATATCATTTGTTTTAGAATGATATATTAATACAATGTATTGTAGCAGAGTGGGTTCTCAACACTTTTACACTCTTCAAATCACATCATTCACAACTCATTATAAAGGTCATGGCTCACACTGATCCTTCGTAGGTTCATACATAAGACACATGCTCAACAATTAATACTCTCGGGCTCATACAATATCCATATTATGCATATGAAAATATTTGTAGACAAACTCTATAAGTTTGGACATAAGTTAGGGTTTGTGCAACCCAATGGTCACAAAATATTTTACCTCCACTCAAAGGTGTGAATCTTCACCTATGGTCCAGTCACCGGGATTCAAAGGATTCACTCTTCAGGTAAATGAAAAAACATGAGTCTTCAATATTCAATAAATTCTAAACACTGAGATCTACAGAATACGAGCAGCTCCATGCACATGAGAAATTTTCCTTGAGGCTCACGGTGTTGCAGCGATCAAGGATATGGATATGGTAGCTGTGACTCCTCTGAGCGTGGACGTTGTGATAGCGAGCACTCTAGTGCACTTGAGAAAGGGCATGAATCTCCACATACAATTCTCAGTCACCGGTCTTCAAACAAATTGCAGCAGAATGAAACTCATCAATTCAATTCAATGCACCAGTAGAGAGAGATACCATTTCAATGCATATAGATTCAAACTCACAGCTCCAATACACAGCATATATACTCAACGCAACATATATAAAATCACAGCTCTAATACACAACATATATACTCAACGCAGCATATATAAACTCACAGCTCCAATACATAGCACATATACTCAACGCATATATATAAACTCACAGCTTCAATACACAACTTTCCACAGTGCATCAGCATCCCAGCAGCCACACCAAGGGAGATCGCAGTCACTCCATGCACAGGAATTAGGTCAAAAAATTAGGGTTTATGCATTTACCTCCACGCTATATTCTAAAGGCGTGAATCTTCACGCAGCTCACTGAGGGCGTGAAAATCTAAGCTGAACGACCAACACTTCACGCAAATGTAAAGGCATGATCCTTAGCCTTCAATCATCGGTCTTCAACAAGAATACTTCAATCTTTTCACAACGCAGTCTTCACAATGCAGTCTTCAATACAGGCCTCTTCAATACGCAGCATATATACAACGCATATAAAAATATATACTCAACGCATATGGATATGCAACATATACCACAATCACAGCTCATTAATGAACACAGCACTCCATGGTTTTCACCGCATAACAAGCAGCTCACTCCATCTTCATGATACTCCACAGGAGCAGGTCGTAGGCAGGATACTCCACGAGCTTACACAATCAACAACGATCTTCAGTCACCGAAGCGTGGTCACAACTTCAAAGAACTCGTAGCAGAAATACTATGAAATCGTAGCTTACACAACAGATTAGGGTTAGGTAGGTCACGTTTGAATTTTTTCAACAGAGGCCAGTTGAGAGTGTCTAGCTAATTGAGGGAGTAACTAACCAACGAACTATTTCATACTTCATTCCTCAATGCAGGTTCAGAAGAGAATAACGCATACAATGCATGCGACTAGCAGACTGACGGAGCAGGCAGCATGAAATGAATTTGGCAAAACGAAGGTCTAGCAGGGAGAATGGCAGGCATGCAGGCAGGAGTTATGGCAGGTGGTGCTCTGATACCACTGTTAGGTAAATAACTCTCGATTCATTTATTTCATAGCCAAAGCATTTATTTATACATTTACAATGACTCTTGGGATCACAAATCCGAGAGTCTTTTCATCTTCCTATTATTTACACTAACGTATAATCCTGACGGATTATATTCCAAGACTTATTCTGAATACCCAATAATGACCAAGCTTCCCTCAACTTCTTGGAGACTAACAAACACCTCAAAATTTGATCTTGTGTTGCCACTGATTATTTTTCCAGAAATTGGTCATGTATCTTTTCAGTGCGATATCATACAATATGGTAAGGTTTTGTGTTTCTGAATTTTTCTTTATCAACATTATGTAACATGTGGTCTTCAATGATGAATCCACCTATATATATTTCAATTTCAATTTTAATTTAGCATATTTCAAATATACTTAACTTGAAACATAAAAATATGACTCATAATTATAAAAACAATTACATGGTTTAAAATATTTTAATAACCAATATATATATACACACACACACACATGCACACACACACACACACACACACCTCTAGTGGATTGAATATTTGCATCATTTTATGATTCTTCGATGTCTTCAACATCTTGATCAACATTAGGATATAGATCTGTATATGCATTTGGAAATTATTTTAAAAAACACAATCATTTACAAAAACCTGTTATTGCATTTTAAACAAATTTACAATATTTGTACATACTTGGTTCAATTTCTTCTTGAGTTTGATTTTGAACATTCATATCATCAACATTTTGATCCAAATCTCTAATTACATCATCATTTCTAATTGCAACATTGTTTATAATTACATCATCATTAGCGATGTCCTCAATATTTGTACTCTTTTGTTTCTTTTTTTCATGGTATTTGAGTCTTTGCTTTTCATTATGTAAAGCATCATCTAGAGTGGGATCAGTTTTCCTCTTTCACACGAGCTTTTGTTTCCCATGATTATTCAATGTATACCTTCACCTTAGAATAAATTTACCTCAAGAGAATCTTAATAATCAAAGAAAAAACTCACCTTAAAAGACTTGTCCATAAAATATTGCTCAAAATAATTAAAAAAAAATCACCATAGAATAAATTGATGAATAATATTTAAGAAAATTTGTACCATAAAATATTTCCCAAAAACATCTTCACTAAAGAAAAAAAATTTCAATATTAAAAGATAATTTCTAAAAACACATAAACAATTTCCCAAAAAATTATTCATTATCAAAGAAAAAAAGCCTCCATCTAGAAGATAATTTCTAAGAACATTTTACCATAAAAAATATCCCAAAAATAATATTTACTATCAAAGAAAAATACGATCCATCTCACAAGATAGTTACTAAGAACATTTTACCACAACAAGTTTTCCAAAAGAATCTTTTCTATCAAAGAAAAAGATCCTCCATCTCAAAAAATAGTTTCTAAGAACATTTTACCATAACAAATTTTCCAAAGGAATCTTTACTATAAAAGAAAAAGAGCCTCCATATTAGAAGATAAGTTTTAAGAACACTTACCAAAAAAATTGCCCCTCGTCTATAACTGTGTAAAATGGTGATATTTTAAAATGTGAAAATATGTGTAAACATGACTCTTATAAATATGAATCTAAACAATTTTTCCAAAAGGCGCGCAAAGTTTTTTAGGCCAGCAAAACAAATTAAAAAAATAAAAGTTCTTCGGCTGAGCTTTTTTCCTCCCGTTAAAACTAACTTTCGGCCAAACTATATATTTTTCAGCCGAAAGAGTTGTTCCACCGAAAACCTGTAAATATTCATAAATGGAATTTCATCCCATTTCTGAGTCTTCTTCCAATTTCGAAGAGATCGGACCATATGAAGTACTTAGAATTTATCTTCACAAATAATACCATTAGTTGCATAATTCAATCTACTTTCTATACATGTGAATTTTGTTGAATTTGGTGTGATCCACTAATTTTATTTATTATTTTTATTAGACGGTGTCTGAATTGCTTCAAAATGTAATAGAATTCAATGAAATGAAAATTCAATCACTTCTTAAATACACGATGAAAATTTTTGGAAAAATCATGGTATAAAACCTTGATGTGTTGTCTTCAAAGGGGTGCTTTTAGTTTTTTTTGTTTTAAATTGGAAATTAGGGAAGATGTTGTGTCTAAATAAACATGTCAGTTTTATGCTAATTTTTCATATTGGTCCACTTCAAAAAATTCTAATAATTATTGTATGCGGTTGTTGGATACAAACTTATAGGCATATATTAGTACAATCTGTCTAGATCATCATAACGTATTTTGTTTTTAATGAACAATAGTTGAATAATAAATAAATTGTAGTCTAAAATCATGATTAGTTATCATAATTTCATTAATAAGAACATATTATCAAACACTTGCAAAAATGACATATCAAATTCCAATAAAAAAAATCTAAAAAATAACCGATATAAATCTAACTCAATTCTCTACAAGTTTTTTTCTTACTAAAAAATGAAATTCTCAACACAAATCTAATTTTTCTTTGCTCGAAGTTGACAAATGTCAAAAAACAACACTGCTTTTCTCATAACCCCCCCTCCCCCCCCAAAAAAATAGACACATAGATTCATGATTTCACCCACATTGTATTAGCAAAGTATAAGCACATATGAAGTAACATATACTCACCATAATCCATGAAAATTATACTCATCAAGGACATGTGCTTCCTATAGAGAGAGATCATCTAGTAAGGAGGAATCGAGGGCTCATATTGAGGTATCAATTATGAAACTCACAATATATATATAACAAGAGGGTAAATAATGCATAATATAATCATATAAGCGAATTAATCACATGTTACTAAATGTGTTTCTCATCAAAAACTAATCACTAATCAAAACGTCAACCATTAGCCCTGAAGTGGTGATGATTGTATATAAAATAGCAATAATATGTAACCACACCATCATTCACAATCAACCATAAATTTTTCCATCATAAACAATCAAAACTGACAACCATGCAACAATGGGTGTTACAGTATTTTAATTCTCCCACTTAGGGTTGTGGGCCTAAATCCAATTTGTCATTTTAAAATGATGATAGCTGAAAAAAATCAAACACAAAATACAAATTTGACACTACCAAGCTACAACAAAATATATGAGTTTCTAAAATAAATAATAGATTGGAAGCCTAAACATTAAGAGCCTGGGAATCAATTTATTACTTCACATGCATCATAACAAATCAGGGAAAAATCCCAAACGATTGGGAGTACTTGCCTCAGCCCGACGAAGTTGCAATGTGAGAGTGTAATTATTTACCTGTGAAATCCTTATCTGCTCTTCTCTTTGTGTTACAAGTTCCTTCACACGCTGCAATTCGTGCACTCTCTCCTCGTGCTTCGTCTGATGCTGGTGATGTGTGACAACATCTTTCTTTAGAATGCTATTCTCATGAGAAACACTTTCAACTTGTTCCCTCTAGTGATATTTTATGGTTTTTGGTTTCATGTTTAGTGGGTTTTTTTGGTTTGTGGTTGTTATTATGTGATTTTTCATGCTATCTTACTGCATCAACATATATTTATGTTGATATTTTGTTCAACATTAATATTCATCTTTTGTGTATGTTATGAATAAATCTTACATGTATATCAATTGCGAAAAGAGACGGTTTATAAGGAATTACTTCCACCAAAAAAATTTCTAATTTGATAATTGAATTTCAAGTACAAGTCATTAAAGTGACATGATAACATCCTCCCTCACTTAGATATTCGGTTATCTTACCTATACTCATGAAAATACATAACATTTGTGAAAATAGATGGTTTGTTATGCATTGTCTACTTCCTCCTAAAAATCCCCCCCAAAATAGGTCTACAATGAGGTAATGACAATCTCCTTGAGGTTACCCTAAAAGGTATTGGAGAAACATTGTTGGCATGTCCATAATACATGTAAAATTAATAAATTATTTTGTATTTTTCAATTAATTGAAGAACCATATGGATTTTTCATAATTCCCTAGCTATGTTTTCTCCTTCAATTGAGATTTCTTTAACTAAATAAAGTGCCTAGCTCTATTTTCCATGTAGGTTGAGTTCGCTAACCTTTTATATGTAGTATTAACATTACAATACCACATATCTATGTAAGTAGTTGTATTTTTCATGATCATCTCTACTTCTTTAACTTTATTCCTTGGGAGAGGGTTTTCCTTAAAGTTAAGACGTAAATGGAGGCAAAGGACCTCAATGAATTCATTATTATATAGGTAGTGGATAATTTGATTAATCAACAAGTCTAATTTATCAATTTAATTTATAATTTATTTCAATATTAGAGATCAGATTACAAATAGATGAAAACATGCTCATGGAAAACTAGAGCCACTCATGACCCCATTCATTAATCAAGATAATTACTGAGTTTAATATCGACCAAATACTTGAGCCATCAATGATAACTGTGTGGAAGCTACAACTCAAAAGGCTTGTCCTAGCAAGTTGATATTCCCTAGTGTGTAAGTCCATGATAACTCATGACCTCAATTGGTGAAGGACGTGGCATGATCCTCTCAAAACAACACCTCTGGAGGATTTTTTAGGATCGCTCTCTTCACCTCTCCTTTTGAACTCCCAAATGACCTCAAAATCCATGGACCCTCAAAAAATGCAAATGTTGCATTTCATAATATTAGTTTTTATGTGTTGCGAAACGTGTAATGACTTCAAACACTTGGAACATCCATATTGGAAAACTATGTGGATGAAAATAATATAAAATAATTTATTGTCAAAGGTAACATCATGGAATGCCATGGAGCATATAAGAAATTTAGGATCTAAGATAAGAATTGTGCTTCAAATTTTTGGTATTTTGAGCACTTAGGAGGTGAAAAGTTTCTAGGTTATATTTGGCTAGTTATTTCTCTTTCATGATGAGACATGATAAGGGTAAAATTCAGTCACACGTCTAGGCTCACTCTAACTTGCCTCTTTAGTCATGAGTTTGGGAAATACCCCACATAAATATTGGTTTCGAGATATTGCTGGATTTGGATGGTTAAATATTGGGTTTGGTCAATATTTATGGATCTCATGACATTGAAGAGTGTGACTCATTTTGGAAATATATGGGTGATGAACTTCCTAAAGTACACTATTTGATGTGTGAATATTTTATTATGCCGAATTTTTAATAAGAAAAACAATATGCATGGTATCCATAAGAAATCCTAATGGTTAGAAGGTTGCAAAGAATTCCTTCATGGCTAGGATTGGCTTTTAAAGCCCTAATAAGTTTATAGAAAAGAGAAATAGAAGGCCATATCCTCTTTTTTTGTTCCTATCCAATATCTCCTTTCCATTAATACACTTTCTTTAATGATCATGGAAAAAAAATGTTGGAGTTCTATGGCTTCACTATAGCATTTAGATACTATTGTAGGATATAGATTTTCCCTAAGCTATGATGTTGAGAGTGGGACCTGGGTTGTTTACAATGACTACTTTTTTATCCCTTTTTCATTAACCCCACCTCTAATATGTGTTTCCATGATTGGAGGGATGCACAAGTAAGACTTTAGAAAAATCGATTAGATAACATTAAAAATGTAAAGAAAAACTATATATATATATATGACAAGTACTATTAGACTACATAGGAAGGTCAAAATATCAATTATAAATTAAGCTCCCTTAATTCATAAAATAGTTTTCTAATAAGAAGAGGAATACCACTAGAAGAAATAAAGAACATATTGAAAGAAAATATTGATTCTATAGGGAAATATACATAGGAAACCAAGGAAGTTGTCTCCTTACTAAAATTGATGTAGGTGAAGATGAAAACTATAAAAAATTGTCACACTTCAGATCTGCCCCATATTCCAATATTTAATCCTGGAAAAAACAAATCTACTAGAGTAAATTAACTTTTTAAATGCTGGAAATGTTCAACGTAATATTAAAAACCCATCATTCAACGAGGAAGTGGCCTCATTGGAAGTGCATAAGATGGATATTATTACATTGATATCGCAACTAGATGAGGCTTAGGAAGAGATTAAGACCTTAAACATCAAGGCTTGTAGATTATATATGTCCAAGGCACCCCCTCCCACCTGTCAAAGTTTGACCAAGTATGAAGATACTTGAAATTTAAAACTTTTATTAAACTAAAGGCTTAAGGTTCATGAATTTAAAAAACATATGATATTATTCATCAAACAATGATTTAAAGGTACCAAATCAGTCAAAATATCATCCAATAACAATGAAATAATGGATCCAAATGCCAAATATCACCTAATACACTCACATCTCGGCAAGATTTAAAAGGAAAATTGAACAAAATCTAGTGAAAGTGATCTTTCAAGATTTCCTAAAGAAGATTCAAATCCTCCTAAATTCAAATGAAATCTTTCCTAATTCTCTCAAATCTTGCTTTTAATAGGTCCTAACAAGTCTTTGGTTATCATCTTAAAGTCCGCAAAGTCTATCTTCATTCCAAATTAAAGTCCTAAAACAATGATTTAATTTGTTTTCATTTCCAAGCTAGATGCATAAAAATCCTTAAAATCTTTAAAACATCCTCAAATCTTGATCAAATTAGATAAAATTAATCTCTAAAATATTTGTTAGAGGATTCCTAATCCATCTATAGTAGAAAAAATCAACCAAAATGGTAAAAAACTAAAGATTATATGCCGAACATTTTCAAGAACCCATGACTTTCTCATGATGTGGGAAATGCTTTTTTGTCTTAACACATAGTGTCACCAACACACTTTGGTAAGGTCAAAATGGAATCAGCATGGGTTTGACGCTCTGTGTAAGCTAACCAGCATAGATCCATCTTAAACTTGGATCTAGCAAGCACCAAGAGGGATCCAATTTTTTTAGGTGTAAGTTATTTTCATCTTAAAATTTTAAATGTTCATAAAAAATTACTCCTCAAACATTTTGATCCCTTTAGTGTTTGGTAAATCTTGGTTTTACATGGATCTTTTAATTACTTTTCATTTAGTTTTATTATTGGATTTTTATTATTTTTATCCTACATGTTTTTCTCTATATTCTTTTTTGTTTTTGTAGACTTGTTGTAGTGTTAGGTAAAACAGGCATTGATCTCATCAATGTTATTTGGATGACACTCCTTTATTATAATCAATCAGCCATACTCAAATATATCAAAATTCTATTCTAAAGCCACCCCAAAATATATCTAAATTTATTATAAAAAATGATTTATTATTAATATGATGAATTATAAAGAAAGTTAGTTAATTTAAATTATTTTAAAAGTAATTAAAAATAAAATAAAATAAAAATGCTAGAATCTTCTAAGAATGTTGAATATCTTTTAAAAAAGAGTTTAGCATTTCCAGTAATCATTAACGTTTAATATGAATTAGAGGGAATAAAAAGACAAATGAACCTGAAAAAGAACATTAAAAAAATACAAATGATCATTTTCTAAAGAACAAATCTAGTAAATTAGCATATATCCATTTTAAACGTGGATTTATCAAGCACCAAGAGGGATATAGTTTATGGATCTATGCTAGTTTTTATTTATTTATTTAATTCCATATGTAATTTATATTTCTCATTTTTTTATTTTTTTTTTATTTTTTTATTTTTCATTTATATTTCTCACCCACTTTATTCCTTTCCTTGACGTAGATTGAAGTTTATTTGGTGAATTGATTTTGGATTGAGTGGACACTATATAAATATATGAATTCACAATATTATTTTTTTATTTTTTTTATTTATGTGGGTTAGCATAATGTTTTTTTTCATAACGTGACTAACGTTACAGGATCTCCCCCATACTGGGCTAAGAGCACCGTGAGAGCACCATGCTTCTCTCGGTGCAACCAAGTGCATTAACTAGCTCAAGCCAAGAAATTTGAATATATGGGCCTAAATTCACTTGAAGGTAGATCTAGGTTAGATTTAAACTCCTAATCAGTATTAAGGTGTCTAATGATAGAAATTATGTTAAGCCCTAAATGTTGATCACATTTTCTCCTATAGTTTGGCACTTTACCTACTATATGGTCGCGTATTACATATTATTGATGTAGGCTTGGGCCTATTAGTGAATCTATTAGTTGTCATTGTACACCTATGTCTCCTATATTTAGGAAGGAGATATTCTCATGTTATAAGCATTGTATATTTTCTTGGCTTGGGTACACAAGTACATTGTGTAAGGAGCTTCCTCCCTTGAAGAGAATTGTTATTTATGTTCGTTATTAATTAAGGCATGGATTACTCTCTTTTGGTCTATTTCTGATATTTTTATGTTATTTCTGGGACTTGTTTGCATAACATTTGGTATTAGAGCTCTTTCCTCAGGTTTTGCTTTTGCAAAATAAGTCGTCATAAAATTTTCGCTACAATTTTTTCTCTACAAGTATTCAGAGATCGAAGTTGAATATTGTTATTGTGCAAGCTAGGCTTGAAGAGTGATTTATTTCTTAAGGATTATCTGATGGTGTTACCCTCCCTTAAGGGTTCTCTATATCTTGGTGTTATTCTTATGGTGAATTTATTTTGGTTTCTTTTGAAGTGTTCTGTATTTTTGTTGTGATTCAAATTTTTGGGTTAAGGATTACTACAAGTGGTATCAGATCAACATTACAGTCAAAGGAGTTTTGAAGAAGGAAAAATCATACATAAACTTAACAAATTATAGAAACAAGGACCAAACAACTACGAAAGAAAGCTATTACTGAGTACCTCATCAAGTGGAAGAACATACCAGCTATAGATTCAACATGGGAAGATGAGTCATTCACACAAATGCATCCACAAATACCCAAGCATTGATGACAATGTTTTTCTGAAGGGGAGGGGCATGTTAAGCCCTAAATATTGGGTACATTTCCTCCTATAGTGTGGCACTTACCCCCTATATGGTGGTGTATTACATATTATTGATGTGGGCTTGGGCCTATTAGTGGGTCTATTAGTTGTTATTGTACACCTATGTCTCCTATAGATATGAAGGATATATTCTAGTGTTAGAAGCATTGCATATTGTCTTGTCTTGGGTACACAAGTACATTGTGTACCCCATTGGTAGGAAGGATATATTCTCATGTTAGAAGCATTGTATATTGCCTTGTATATTCTTCCCTCAAAGAGGATTGTTATGTATCTTTGTTATTGATTATTAGGGCATGGATTACTCTCTTTTGGTCTATTTCTGTTATTTTTATGTTATTTCTGGGACTTGGTAACATAACAAATTAGGCATGAATGGAAAGATATAAAGACAAGAATTCCCATTAATGAGGATAACAAATAAATAAATGAATAATTAAAACCCCAATTCCCTAGTGGCATTGCCAATATGTTAGTGGAGTTTCTATAGTTGAATTTATGTCTCACTCTCCTATTTCGATGGGGTGGGTGAAGCCCAATTGACAGAGATACAAATAAATTATCACAATTAACCTAAGATCTTAATCTTTCTTTCATGGATTTTGGGAAGGAGAGGAAGAGAGGAGAATATCTCTTGTATCCATGGAGTTTTATGGAGTTTCTTGATAGTTGATCTTGCAGCCCTTTGAATCTCCTTCACACATGCAAATCTAACCACAAAAATCCTTCCTATTATCCTACCAAACAATATTTGAAAAAATCAAGCTAGATCTAGTTTCCTACCAATTCAAATTCAAAATAAACCTTGAAGGGAAAACATTGAACATGAATTGGGGGGGGGGGATAAATTGATTCATAATAGATGTAAATGAAGAAATACTTAAAATCCTTGAAGGTTCCTTCCTTCTCCTTTGCTTAGACTTACTCCTCTACAATCCTTGCCTTTGATGCCCAAAATCCCTTGTAGTAGAAAATCCATTTCTAGCCTTCAATTCCTCTAGCATGCCTTTACCTGATACCTATAAAGGAAATATCTAGTGTGATAGACCAAAGACCCTTAAAGATGTTGTTCGGAATGAAAATCATCTATATGATCAAAATAAAAATAGATATACTTATAAAAATGATTGGAAAGATAAGGAAAGAGACAAGCAAGAATAAAGAAAGGAAGGATTCAAGCCTCCATCATTTAGAAACAATACTAACTCATATCAACAGGAGAAAAGGAAAACAAAATGAAAAGCACATTCAAGAAAAAATACAATACCACCTATTGAATGTTGAATATGTAAGGAGAATCACTATTATAGGTAGTTTCCACACAAGGGAAGAACCATTAACAACATTCAAGAAGGATCAACTATTGGTGATGTTGGAATAAGTATTCCATAAATATATGCATCCTCAGATGGTAGACATGTTGATCATCAGTCTGGGATGATTGAGGTAGCAGGTAAGATTGATAATATACCCACAGTTGTTACGATTGATTCTGGAGCTATCCACATTTTACATTGCACCTAACATAGTTGAGAGATGTTACTTGAAGAAAATAAATATTGCGTCAACATGTCTAGTGTAGTTGGCTATAGGTGCCAAGAGGAAGGTCACATAAATAATAAGGAAATGTTTTTTGCAAATGAATGGATTGAATACTTTTACAAAATTGAACATCATATCTTTAGGTTCATATGATGTATTGATTGGAATGGATTGGTTGGATGTGCATCATGTCATAATTGAATTTCACAACAAATCTTATACTTTTTGGATGAATAAGAAAATCAAGTGATAGTGAGAGGTATACCTAGACCCATATCTCTAAGACAGATCACAACATTGTAGTTGATAAAGTGTTTCGAGTTGTATACAGCTCATGTGGAGGAGCCAAAAAAAGGAAAATAACTAGAGTTACAATAATATCCAGTGCTACAAGAATATGCAGATGTATTTCAAGAACTAATAGGAATGCCACCTGAGAGAGAGAGATTAACTTCACTATCTATTTTGTTCCAAGTGTGGTTCCTTCATGTAAACCACCTTACAGAATGAGTACTCTAGAATTGAAATAGTTGTAGATGCAGTTAGAAGAAATTTTGAAGAAAGGTTACATAAGACCCAATGTGTCACATTGGGGAGCTTCTATGTTGTTTCTAAAGAAGAAATATGGAACTTTAATACTGTATGTATTACAAACAATTGAAAAAAGAAACAATAAAAAAGAAGTATCTTTTTCTAATGATTGATTACTTGTTTGATAAATTAAGAGGAGCCAAAGTAGCTAAAAGATAGATCTAAGATATAGATATCACCAAGTCAGAATCAATAATGAAGTCATTCGTAAGATAACATTCAGGACTAGGTATGGTCATTATGAGTTTACATTGGTACCTTTTTTATTGACAAATGCACCAGCAACATTCATGTGTCTAATGAATGTATTTTTTAGAAAAAAATTGGATAAGTTTGTGGTTGTGATATTGGATGACATCCTCATCTATTCCAAGTCATAAGAAGAACATGAATAGCATCTATGATTGGTGATGCAAGCACTCAGAAAACATCAATTGTATTCCAAGCTAAGTAAGTGTTCACTATATCATAGTATAATCCACTACTTGGGTCACATGATATCAAAAAAAGGCATCTCAATGGATACTTAACAGATAAGAGTTATTATGGAATGGTTGATGGTAAGGAATGTATCATAAGTAAGATAATTTATGGGGATAGTGGGATACTATTGAAGGTTTATCAAAGTTATTTCATCCCATTACATATTTGACGAGGAAGGGTGTGAATTTCCAATGGAATTCTAAGTGTGAAGAAAATTTTCAGAGACTTAAGGAAATGCTTACCAGAGCACTAGTTCTAAAGATTGAAGATCTTGATTAAAGGTTTTTAGTATGCACCAATGCATGTAAGCAAGGAAGTGGAGTGTTGACTCATAATGGCCATGTAATAAATTATGAATCCAGAAAATTGAAAGAACATGAACATAACTATGCCACTCATGATATTGATTGTATAGCTATGATTCATTCCTTAAAGATGTGGAGGCATTACTTGATGGGTAAGAAATTTGAATTAAAGATTGATCATGATGGTTTGAAGTATTTTTTTGAGAAACCTGCTTTGAATGCAAGAAGATAAGGTGGATGAAATTTCTATGTTAATATGACTTTGATATCAAGTACATCAAAGGTAAGGAGGATAAGGTATTTGATGCTCTTAGTAGGAAGATACATGTGATGCATGTAGAAACTATAAGTACTGGTAAATAATATTTGAAATATAATATCATTGAAGAAAAGTTACATATGAGCATTACCATCGGGTAAGAGATGGATTGTGGAAATAGAAAGTACCACATAAGTATGATAAGTATAGTTTGGAAGAGAATGGAATCTTGATGCATAAGAATATATTTTATGTGCCCAACTATGGAGATATAAGGAATATGGTTCTGAAGGAGACGTAAAATGTAGCTTATGTTGGGAATTCAGGTTATCAAAAGACATTAGAAGTTGTGAGGAAGCAGTACTATTGGATAGGAATGAAGAATGATGTTCCAAAATACAGAAGAGATCCTTGAACTTGGGGAATTACTCCAATATAGCTCCTAGATACTATGGACCCATTGAGATCTTAATAGCCAGGATAGGCATCATGGCATATGATCTTGCAATTCCTACTTGCATTAAAGTGCATAAAGTATTTCATGTATCTTTGTTGAGAAAGTATATAAATGATTCTAATCATGTAATTTATTGGAATGTGATTCAAGTGGAAACAGAAGGGGATTTTCTCGCACAACCAATTTCCATATTGGGAAGAAAATTTAGGCTACTCCATAATTGATAGATCAGAAAAGTAAATGTCCAATGGACCCATTACAATCCTAAATATTATACTTGAGAGATGGAAGATGATATGAGAGAGGAACACCCTCATCTTTGTTTATTGTTGCATCATGTATGTCGTAATTATGCATCGAGGATGATGCAGATTTTTAAGGGGGAAGGGGATGTAATACCCCATATTTCAAGCCCTAGATATATGTTATTATTTGTTTGTTAATATGGCACAAGTTTCCAGGACTATGGACTTGGGAATTATTATTATTGTTGGTGGTGGTGGTGATGGTGGTGTTTTGTTAAATACATAACTAGTTTAACATGGACAACTAATGAGAATGGGGGGCCATGGATTCTACATGTGAGGGGTTTGGGGGACTAAGATTTGTTTCTCTCCCCAAGCTTACTTGTTGGACCCTATTTTTGGTTATTTTGTTTTATGGAGGTATTATTACACCCTCTTGGATGTTTGGTGGGACCGTCTTGACTAGTGTGCCTTCCTTGTCCTTCATTTGGTTTCATTTATAACTTCTCATGTGTCAATGTGCCTTCACTAGTTATTTTTAGTCGTCACACTTTATAGTGTAAATACCAAATTTTTAAGCACCCTTTTGCTATTTTGGGAATGGAATGTCATGAATGAGTAACTCCTCTACCAATTTGATTTGGCTTAAGAGGAATTAGATTTATCCTCTTATGTTTTGATTAACCCCAATGAATTTCTAGTTACCTAGCTTAGGAATTCGAATGGCTATAGAAGGATTCAAATTGGTCCTCTTTCCTTATTCTTATCTCTAAGATCTCTCCAATTCAATGGAATGATGTCTTGCATAGGGAGTACATTCTCTCAAGTAGGCGATTCATTGTATTGTTGAAGATTAAATGCCTTGTAATGAAGTTTAAAGACCTTGTAATAGGGATTAAAGATTGATCTAAGATTACACAACATGAGTCCTTATCCCATTTCTTGTCTATGTCTAGATCCATATCATAAATCCCAGCTGAGGGCAGTTATATCCTGAGGGCCTATGAATCAAGGGGAGTCACAACTCACCAGGTACAGTAGATGGAAGGGAAAGTTTATATGGAGAAAGATGTAGTTTTGGTATTCTCACAATGTTGAGAAGGGCACAACCATATGTTATGGTTCATATATTTTTGAGAATTTTTGGGTTATGAGACCTATTCCATTGTGTCTAAAAAAATATTTCTAGTATGGAATTCGTTTTTTCACTAAAAAAGGCTTGTGTTTCATTGAGATAAAACTATTTTTTTGTGGCAGTGTTCTCGGTGTTGAGATGAGTGCACCATACCTTTTCGTTTGAGAGTACCTCTCTTGTGGATCTATGTTCTCATATCATGGGTGAATATCATGCTGAAAGATGCATTAGCATGTCATTTATATGGATGGGTGGAATGTTTCCCTGTTGAGTCTAGTTTCCCTTTAAAAGATGAGTATTTTCTTATGATATTATTCATTTATTTTATGAGGTATATGTGCTCATGGATCTCATTTTTATCTCCATTATATGCTTGCAGGTGGGAGCATTTATATATGGTATTATTGTGGTACATATATTTTTAATATGAGATCCAATAGATTTAATTTTATTGTTGTAGATTTTGTTTTTATATGGAAGCTAGTGGATCTGAGTTTATCTCTGGTATAGATTAGCTTCTAATGTTGTTTGTATATTTGTAGATGATAGCTTATGAATATTATTTAATTCTGTTTTACATGGTTGTAAATGACATCCATGAGATCTAATTTCATAATCATTTATATGGATGTATATTGCATCCCTCGGATTTGGTTTTGTTTATGTTATTATGGATATAGGTGGCAATCAATAGAGATGATTTTTAATACTATTAATATGGTTGATTGTGGGAGCCTGCGAATATGTTTAATTATATTGTTTATGAAAATTTACATAACTAATTTTATTGATGACTTATATGGTTGTAACAGATCTAGTAATTGATGCTTCGTTACATTCATGCTTGCATCTACCTTGCATTCCATGTGCATTTGGAAAATAATATGCTTTGAAAATTTGCATTTATTTTTCAAAAAAGGGGGTTGATTGTTCCATTTTAATGGCTTGTTGGCATGTTTTGCTATCCATAGTTTTCCTTATTCCTCTATGTATAACCTTGGTTCATCCTTTCCCTATGGTTTCCAAGTGTCCTTGGGATTTGATTCAAGGTTGAGGACATCACAATTTGTCAGTAGAAAAACTCAATGGGTAAAGGTTCCCATCTTTCCCAACCACTATTCTCATCTACAAACATCTATTTTCCACTTAAATCTATAGTTATCCTTCCAAAATAGAATTTTTGTGTAAGGAATAGAGTGATAATGGTAATGGTAATTAATATCAAGAGGAATAACTCTACATAGTGAAACATTGCATGAATAATAGCGATAATGAGTTGTTGACTCCAAGAATATGAGAAAATGGTGAAAATACAAATGAGATAGATTATATCCATATAATAAAGGATTTGTGATAATTAACATAAGTATCATAGAAGTACATCCACCCCCATTCTCACATAACAACCTAAAAGGTCTTTTCCCACCAACCTCACACATGAATTCAATGGCCATATTTAATAGTAAAAGGGAAGTAATTTGATCATTTAAGACACATGGAAGAAATTGGATGATTTCTACGATAGACACTTGGAAATGCCATATTTAATCTCCCATATGCCCCCTTTTCTCTTCCCCTCTAGTGTAGTCATAACCCATTTACTACTCTTTAAACAACCATCTTGGACCATTATAATATTTTTCCAACATAATATCTACATAAATTCCAATTTATCTTGGTAATCCAACTATATGGTCCATTAGAAATATTTACATCTTACATGCCTATCCATTCACTAGTCGGACCTTGGCCTTGAGCTATACTATAGGAATCCATACTATCGTATTTACATCATGTACATAATTTGATTCAATACATTCCAAGTCAACACTTGGAATATTGCATATGTCCTATATTTAAGTCCTAGGAGCTCCAACTCCTAAGATTCCACCCTATTTATTACTTTTCTCATGACAACAACTACTTACACTTTGTGTTCCACCTTAACTTTGACCTCATCTGAATAGCTTCTAACGATGTGTATAGAATGTCAAATTAAATGTAGTAGTGTGTATGTTCTCTAATATTGGGAACCTTCTCAATAGCATTTCCCCATATAGTGGTCTCCATAGCCTACAAATTCATCTTCAACTTGACATGCTCTAGGATTTTTTCATACTTGTCTTTCCATGTGTGCTTGTCCGCCCTATTATTAACAAATTATACTTTTGTATCAACCATATTTTTATTGACTCTTCCAACTTTTAACCTTTCTTCTTTAGATCCTCATTTCTATTATCTACTAAGGCCTATGAAGTATGACCTTGTATAGTGATCTATTGATGTTTAGCCTTCCAAATTATCACTTAATTTATCAATTCATTTTTTTCTATCACAAGAGTGTAAAATTTACTTACGTCTCATATTATGATTATGGGAGGGGATTCCTTGAAAATTTCTAATCTAGAAGCCTTGATATTGAAGGTATCGATCCCTTCCCAAACATCATCCATTTGAAATGTAAATATAAGAATAAATACCTTATCCAATACCAATGAGACCACTTCCTTGTCGAATCATGGGATCCTAATATTAAGTTGAGTATTTTCACCATTCGAGAAGTTAATTTACTCTAGTATTGGTTTTTCTCCCACTAACTACCAAACTATGGGGAGACCGAGCTAAAGTGTGACATGACTTCTATATTCACCTAATTTTTAGAGTTTCTTTATTCACCTGCTTCTCTTTTAGTAAGGAGACATCTTGAGTGGCTTTAATGGTTAAGAATATTTGTTTCCTTTTAAACCTTTATGTGTTTAAATTTGGAGGGTGGTCTCACACACCAATTTAGTGTTTCGATTGGCTCGCCATCAAATTATATTATGATTATTGTGATTACTATTATTATTGCAAGTATCAGTTTTCAAGTTTTCAAGTTTATTTAGGAGGAAAAAATGGTTGAATAAATACATACCAACTTTAGGTAATACACTATATTTGTTATACTCACTACAAAATTATTTTGTAAGTTGGTGTTTCAAAAATCAAATCTACAATGTTAAAGGTATGGTTTTGGTCTCTGCAATACAAAAGCATGGAATTCATGGCATCATTCGGTTCAACCATATTTGAGTTTCTTGATATATGTATAATATCCAATGAGACTATTTACAAATTGTAGATTTACATCAAGTTATGTATGTAATTTTGCTTACTATTAATAATAATTGTAAGATATTGTATTAATCTTGCACATTGATCTAGGGACTAAACATCAATCTCATAAAATATTAATCAACAAATAACTCATGAAATGGTGTAATCGGACTACAGAATGAGTAGCCACTCTTTATATTCACACAAAGAATGAGAAATTACATTACAATGTCATGCTACAAGCATGAATGAGAAGCAATTCGAATTCCTAAGGAGGTCATTTGATTTAATAAGTGAGTCTAGATTAACTGAATGTAAGCCATAGTCAACACTCAAGTTAACCACTGATCAAAACCCTAATCGACTCAACTGATCCCTAACTAAAGTTAGAGTGTAATAAATGACTGAGTCTCAACTGAAAGATATCAGACACATGTCACAACAAGCCAACCATCAAGTGGTAGCACTTCAATTACTCCAATGAACCCCGATGAGGTTAACTGAAGTATAACTGAACATCAGAAGTGGTTGGAGGTGCCCCTGTTGACTCTAGTTCATTAAATAATCAATCTAATGAAGGGGGGCACCTTCACTACCCTGTTTAATTGATTGTAACCATCGGTTAGCAATTAGGTGCATTAATATTACTCAGATCACCCCGAGAGTGCTCCAGTTAACCTCCCCGAATGTAGGAGAAGGCTAAGTTAGCCTCCTTGACTGAAGGTAGGCATGGATGTGATCTATCTGATGACATTTAATGCCCCACTAATGTTAATTAATCCAATAATACTTAGGATAGTGGTGTAACTATGCCAAATTGACCAAAATGAGTGTGTAAGGTGGTAAATGTCTCCAACACCCCCCCTTAAGCTATACTCAGGAGGAGTTAGAAAAAATAAATGCATAAAAATGCTGGGCCTCAGAAAATAAGGCCATAGGTCACCCTGTACAATGCTGAAACTGAAACAATGCTCAAAAACAAACTAATTGAGGAAAAGAGGGAAAACCCAGTGGGAAAAAACCCCCCCTCAAGCTGAACACTGAAAGTAGTCTGAATCACCCTGATGAACTCACCCCCAACAGTGAACGGAGGTAAGTGAACTTATTTTTTGAAAATCTCTTGGTGAATGTGTCTGCAATCTGCTCATCAGTTGGGTAGTATTGTAGAATGATGGTCATGTCATGCACTAGCTCCCTGATATAGTGCATGTGGATCTCTACATGCTTGGTCCTCTTCCTGGTAACTAGATATGTGGAAATCTTAATAGTACTTTGATTGTCACAAAAGAGGACAGTGGACAAATTACTACCAAGATCAAACTCTGAAAAAATTCCTTGCAACCAAACTGCTTGGATGCAAGCATTCACCGCTCCTCGATACTCGGCCTCTGTTGAAGATAGTGCTATGGTAGCCTGCTTTTTGCTAGACCAGAAAATGGGGCCACCAAAAAACATGAATACATATCCAGAAGTATAATTTTGATCAATAGAATCACCCGCCCAATTGGAATCCGTGTATCCAACTAGCTCTAGCTTAGAGTCTGCAGCATAGTGAATGTCATAGGTCCTGGTTCCCTTAATATACTGGAGGATCCTCTTGGCTACCTTCCAATGAAGATCATGCGGTTGCTGCATGTATCTTGATACAGGATTCATGGCATAATAGATATCAGGCTGATAATGTGTCAATTACAACAAGCTACCAATTAGCTGTCGATAGATAGTGCAGTCCATGGGAGGTGTGCTTTTTCCTTCTTCAAGGTTGATCCTTGAAAGGAAAGCGAATGGTGCAAGAATACAATCAGCCATGTTCAAATTGACTAACAGGTCTTAAATGTATTTGTACTGAGTGACCATAATCCCATCATATTTTTTCTCAATTTCGAGCCCCAAAAATTGTTTTAGGATCCCAAATCACTCATTTCAAAGGCATTGTGGAGAGCAGTTTTCATGGCTGAAATGGAGGCTACTGTGCTACCTGTGATCATTAATTCATCAACATATAAAAAAATAATAATAATATTACCATAATACTACTATAAATACACATTTGGATCTGATCTACACCTTTGGAAGTTTTGCGAGAGAAGGCATCCATCTTGGAATACCACTCTCTTGGGGCCTGTTTTAACCCGTATAGTGACTTCTTTAGCTTGCAAAACCAATATGGATCAGTGATGTAGCCCTCAATATGCTTAATGTATATCTCCTCATGAATATATACATGTATAAAGGCTAACTTAACATCCATATGATGCACTTCCCAGTGCTTAGATGTTGAAATTGCCAAAACTAGGCAGATGGAGTCCATTTTTGCAACTGGTGCAAAGGTCTCATGGTAGTCCACACCTTGGACCTGAGAGAAACCTTTTTCCACCATAATTTCCTTATATTTTTAGGTGCTTCCATCACCAAAAATCTTGGTCTGAAACACCCACTTGCATTGAACCAATTTCCTTCCCAGAGGAAGAGAAAGTAGCTCCCAAGTAGTGTTTTTCTGAAGAGAATTCATCTCTTCATCCATGGCAACATGCCATCTCGGATCCTTATGATCATGGTAATATGATTTTGGATATGAAATAATCATAAAATAGCAAGTTTTGGACATAAAATTATCAATACAAGAGAGCGCAATACCTGCTCTTTGGAAATCAGACCGAGTTCTCCTTGGATCATCTGGATTTCCAATGTTATCTCCTGCGGAGGAGAGTGTCTGTCGAGCCCTTGTAGGAAGATGATTTTGCACTTCAGGTTCTGATTCAGAATCTGATGATTACTGCACACTGATATTAGAAATCATAGGATCCAAATCAGGGTCATCACCCCCAATTTCATCATCCAAATATTCAGTAGAATAGGAAGGAAATTCAGCAGTTTTCTCCTTCACTAGTTCCACCTCCTGAAGTGGCTCATCAAACTTGACACTTCTCTCAATGATGATATGTTTGGTCTTGATATCCAGCAGCTTGAAACCTTTAGATTCATCAATATACCCAATAAATAAAAATTCTATTCTTTGCGGTTGCAAAGCCCTTCTTTTATCAAGTGGAATCCGGGCCCATGCAGTGCACCCAAACACCCGTAGGTTCAACACATCCGGCTTGTGTCCGAAGTATGTTTTGAAAGGGGTATTCCCTTTCACAGATGAGTGTGGTACCCTTTTCTGAATGTATTCTGCAGAATTCATGGCTTCGGCTGACAAATTTGCAGCAATCTTATTTGATTCCAACATACAGGTGGTCATCTCCTTGAGAGACCGATTATTCCTTTCCGCTACTCCGTTCTGCTGGGGAGTGTAGGGAATTGAATGTTGGACCTGAATACCACTTTGGGATTATATGTGCAGAAAATCATTACTGAAATACTCCCCTCCATTATCATATCTCAAGATATTGATATTAATCCCAGAGTCATTCTCGATCAAGGCCTTCAATTCAGAAAAATTTTCACATACTTTAGACTTCTTTTTGAGAAAGAAGACCCATGTGTACCTTGAAAAATCATCAATAAAGGTAAGAATGTACCTTGATCCATTAATGGATGTGATAGGCATGAGACTGCTGATATCAGAATGTATCATCCCCAATATGCATGTAACTCGGTTTTCCTTCCCCCGATAGAACTTGTGCTTAGGGTGTTTTCCAATCACACAACCCTTGCAAATTCCCGTGGTTGCCTTGATGGCTGGGAGGCCTTCAACCATGGATTTTTTCTATAATTTATGCAAATATTTGAAATTAATATGGCCAAACCTCTCATGCCATAGCATACTAACCTCATTTCCATGAGTTAGTAGAGCGGTGGGCTTTGCATCCGCAACAAAGTGAGAGAACTCATAGGCTTTTGCATGATGGTTTGCAAGGCCTTTAGCAATGAGTTTCCCGGATGCAACCTCTGTTATCTCAACATCATTTGGGATGAAAGACGCTCTCCTAGGAACTTCAGTATGTGTCATATGATGACACTAAGGATATTTGATGCCAGAGATGGTACATACAAAACATTTGAAAAAAATCCATTTTCAATATCAACAGTACCTTGTCCTTCTGAAATGATGGTGGAGTCATCTCCCATGTGGATGGGAATGGATTTTCTGGTCTCCAAGGATGAAAAGGATTCTCTTTCATCCATCATGTGGTTCAAATATCTAGAGTCAATCAAGAGTGCTTTGGACTTCGAAGTGCTTTCCATGAGGGCATGACCTTTTTCATGTTGTGGTTCCCGATCTTGCTGATCTCTCCTCCGAAAGATTTCTGGAATATTGATGTGATTTCTCTCAAGGAGAGAGGTAGCTTCATCAAGCTTATTCTTCATGCAATAATGTTCAGGGTGGAAGCCCTTCCCGCAGTATGAACACTTGACTTTTTCCTTGCCATGGTGCCCTTTTCCTTTGTTCTTCTTTGAGCCGGAAGACTCATCATGCTGTTGGTTTTCAAATCTAGGCTTAGGAGCATCAAATTTAGTTTTTGGGTTCTTCTAGGGCTTTCCTTTACCCTTCAGATATTTGGGCCCCAAGACATGGATGGCTTGATCACAGGAAGATATGATGATCCCCATCTGGACAAGCTTGTCATGTTCACTTGTTAGGGACTCAATGAAGGCATTGAGTGTAGGCATCTTCCATCCAGGGGTTGTGAGCTTCCCTGCATGGAATGTAGAAACAAAAACTAAATAATCGGCCCCAAGTTTGGAGAGTATGGCGAGGATGAGCTGATCATCCACCTTCTCCACTTTGCATTGCTTCAAGAGTAAAACAGTGTGCTTGAACCTTGTTAAAAAGTCATTTAGAGTCTCGAAATTGGAGGATTGGAGAGACATCAATTCATTTTCGAGCTGGTGAACTATCAAGTCATCTTTCTTTCCATATAGAGTTTCCAATTTGTCCCATATTTCTTTTGGAGTCTTCAATCCCGCAATATGGAAAATAATATCCTGGGAAATAGAGAGGCACAAGAAACCGAATGCTTCATCCTTCTTGTTCAAGAATCTTGATTTTTCTATGGTAGAACCAGGCTCATCTTCAGTGTCCATGGTGACTCTATAAACTCCTCTGGAGCGCAACTAAATCTCCATGTCACATTTCCATGAGTGGAAATTGTATGGAGTCAAAAGATCTACTGAGGAGGCCATCAGGATCTGCTGGAGCAAATGCTTCACCTGTAGAAAACCTGAAAATCACAACAAAAAAGGAAATGTAAGGTCAGATAGCCTGCACATTTTAGGATTTCATCACACCCAGCATACTCAATCAAGCAAGCTTGATCAACAAGTTCTTTACTTGGGGTATTAAGTGGTAAGCCTTGGCTTCTGATGCACTGTTGTATTTTTGAGCTATTGCTCAATTTTCATGTAGAAATCTGTCAAAAAGTTTTTTTTGAGAGATAGAGCTTCATCCCACCGTGAGATCTGATACCATATTAATCTTGCACATTGATCTAGGGACTAAACATCAATCTCATCAAAGATTAATCAACAAATAACTCATGAAATGGTGTAATCAGACTACATAATGAGTAACTGCTCTATATATTCACACAAAGAATGAGAAATTACATTACAATGTCATGCTACAAGCATGAATGAGAAGCAATTTGAATTCCTAAGGAGGTCATTCGAATTGAATGAGTGAGTCTAGCTTAACTGAATGTAAGCCACAGTAAACACTCAAGTTAACCACTGATCAAAACCCTAATTGACTCAACTGAGCCCTAACTGAAGTTAAAGTGCAATAAATGACTGAGTCTCAACTGAAAGAGATTAGACACATGTCACAGCAAGCCAACCATCAAGTGGTATCACTTCAATGACTCCAATGAACCCTGATGAGGTTAACTAAAGTATAACTGAACATCAAAAGTGGTTGGAGGTGCCCCTGTTGACTCTCGTTCATTAAATAATCATTAAATAATCAATTTAATGAAGGGAGGTGCCTTCATTACCCTATTTAACTAATTTTAACCTTCAGTTAGCAATTAGGTGCATTAATATCACTTAGATCACCCTGAGAGTGCTCCAGTTAGCCTCCCTAAATGTAGGAGAAGGTTAAGTTAGCCTCCTTGACTGAAGGTAGGCGTGGATGTGATCTAGCTGATGACATTTAATGATCCAATGATGTTAATTAAGCCAATAATACTTAGGATAGTGGTGTAACTAGGCCAAATTGACCAAAATGAGTGTGTAAGGTGGTAAATCTCTCCATCATATTGAGTTCTACTACTATGCTTATGATATTGACAGAATTATCCCATATTAATTTGATAAAAAGTTAAACAATTAATAATTCTTATGAGGAGGTTCACATCCCTACTTTGTTTGAGGATTCTCAAGTAGCTATAGAAACACACATGGTGGTAATTGGATACACCAAAAACCCCACTTTTGTTTCCCACTTATAGCTCTCTTGTATCTACAACCATTTCATGTATTTCCTAGCTCTTGAGGTTCCACAAGTTGTCCTCCATAGAAACAAGTCTTAACCTATGCTATTATTGTGATTAATTAAAGTGGGTGAAAGGGAATATATATAATGAATAGAAATGATTTCTCATATATATGGGATAATATAGCACACCCTGTTGAAATATTGTAACTTCAAAGGATATTCTAAATGTACTTTGCTGATGTAACCCAAGTAAATGTTATTATTCCTCCGAAGAGGTGTTACTATTGTATTTGGTCATCATAGAGTCATGAGGTAAAGCCTACTCTTGTGTCAGGTCTTTAGTGCCCCAATTAATAATATAATATACTATTTTGAGTATTCCTAGGTGAAGTCATCCCAGACAGTTTATTAGGGTCGACTTGTCTATTGCAAAAAGTCAATTGACAATTAGTATAAATACAGGAGCTAGGTTCCTATTTGAACACACACACTCACTCACTTGTGTAGTGCATAGGAGAGAGAGAGAGATAGAACATAAGGAGGAGTACACCCGGTTTTGGGTTTGTCTTTTATACATCTTATACAGAGGAATTTTTTGTTGGGTTTTCTTCCCCATGAGGGTTTCCGAGGATAAATCTTTGTGTTATTTTGTGTGGTTGTGCTTGTCTATATTTCAATGATATTTTAGCTTATGGTTAAGTTGTTATGATGCTAAATGTTATAAGATCTGAGATAACCATTAAAAACTTAACATGCTATCAGATCCACCCTGAAAGAATTCATTGTGCAGCCAAAACAGTGCCAAAGCTACAGCTATTGAAGATTAGGGTTTCATGCTTGAAAATCCTAAAATACTAAAACTATTAGTTTTGGTATATTCTCTATATCTCGATATTGGAGAAGGCTTAGGAGCTAAAAATTTCACAGGACAAATAAAAATTACTGATGTACACGTTGTAAACATTTCAGCCTCAGATTCATGATATTCTAATAGATATGATTCCTCCAAGTTAGGGTTCCATCCTCTCATTGGATTCATCCTTAAACAAGTGACCTAGGGAGAATTTCGATATCTCAATATACGAAGGTCCAAATTAAATTTCACAAGATGTTCTAGAAAGGGAACAAACTGTAATTTCTGTGGTAAATATTTCATACCCCAAAGGTGAAACAGTGACACGTGGAAGTCTGTACAAGTTTGCTCTTCTCAACAATCCTGAAATAAGTCACCTTGGGAAAACGCGTATAAGTCCCAATTGGTGAAACCAATTCTTCTCTAACCTAGGGTGTTTGAAGGAGGGAAGACAAGGATACCTCAATGCAAAGTTTCAGACACAAGGGAGAAGTATTTTTGGAGATATCGCAGAAACAATATCAGGAATTTCTTTAGAAGAAACTAAAGAAAACTAGGGCATCAGATATTTTGCAGTTCTGATCAAAGTTTTGGGAAAATGAGAATACTACTCAAATCACCTTGAGAATTTTAATATTTCTATGAAATAAGATCTGAAAGATACCTCAATTGAAAAATTAGGGTTTCTCTGTCAAACCGTATGTCTACCAGAAGCAGCATTCTAGAAAAGCTTTCAAATATGCATGAGATTGAAGCAATCTCACTGATCAAAGAAGAAGTTGTTGATCCAGAAGGAGATGATGATAAACAAACAAAGATAAGTATTTGAATTGTCTTTCCTGTATATGTTGTGTATTATGCATGATAGAATGTTTGCATAAATGACAGTATACTACTAATATGCATGTGATGGGTAAGTAGCCCATGGTGCTATACAACTCTCCATTGCTACTTGTGTAGAATGAAGCCTCTTTGCTGACATATTGGATTAGTGCACAATCTCAATGATGTCATGGTAGAGATGGAAGGCATCTAGAAAGTTTTTGTAAGATATGGATGAATGTTGTAATGGCTAAACAGTTTCATGATGCATAATAATTTGGCGTTATGCATATGCTCTATAAAATGGTTCTAACCATGAAACTAGTGCATTTGACTTGTAGGAAAGGTCATGTACAACCGCCTACAAGAAAAGGAAGATGAGACTTGTTCTGAAGAAAAAGTGATGAAAATTCAAGATTCACTCCAATAAACATGAACCTGAAGCTCCTAGGGTCAGAGACATCGTGACGGAAGAAAGAGCTTTAGAAAGTAGTAGATCCACCTCGAAAGATGAAGACCACCTTGGGTACGAGAGATAACTCAAGACAAAGAAAAGTATGGCAAGACTTCCAAACCAAAGTAAGAGGCCTTGGACACACTCTAGTTGTATAACATAGTTGGGTGACATCATTGATGCTAACTTTTTTGGCTATGGAAGAAGCAATGATCAAAGAGTAACAATTGATCATGGGGAATGATGTCTACGATATGGTTCTGAGACCTGAAGGGAAGTTCATAGTGTCTTCCATATGGATCTACAAGAACAAGTGTACAAAGCAATTTTCGTGGTTTTTCTCAGAAAGAATAGACTATGGCATGACATACACACTTCTTCAATCGAAGTATATATCAAGCAAAGAACCACCTGTACAAAATATAGTTTGTACAGGCTCAAAAGGAACCCATAGAAAAGCACATCAAGGAGCTTGAAAGATCACCTAGAGTGATGAATATCTTCACCTTTGCTACAAACTTGAATATGGAAATCTATAGAAGACAACAAGCTCACAGATGGGTGCAAGAGGAACTTTTCGACAAAGTTCAAGATAAAGGGATCTTGGTATCTAGTAACCTAAGATGGATACATAGTAGCATAGAATGCTAACTATCACTCCAGTAAAGAATGTAAAGGGAAGATGATGTTCCGCTTCAGTGGGAGTGACAACAGAAGATCTCTGAGTTTGACATGGTAAGAGATGATGGACAACTTCCTAATGGACCAAGACTTTACCAAGAGTAAAGTGGGTTCCAACCTTCAAGGTTGAATGAGAAATAATAGGATATGTCGATGACCTAACAGAATGAACTCATGATAGATGCAATGATGGAAGAATACCATAATGTTGTTTCAGATATAGTACCCAAACCAGAAAGCAAGAGTGTGGTATCTTCCAAGTGGACTTGCAAGACAAAACATGTTGCTGATGGAAGTAAGGAAATATTTGTGGCTAGACGATTCTCTCAGAGAGAGGGAATTGATTATGAAGAGACATTTTCTCCAAAATAAAGGTACACTTCCTTCAAAACTATCATGGCACTTGTTTCCATGATGAAGTGGGATATACACTAGATGGATGTAAATACAATCCTTCCTTAATGATGTGATTGAGGAAAAGGTTTACATCGAACAACCACAAGGATTTGATGTCAAAAATAGAGTGACTCATGTATGTAAGTTGAAAAAGACTATGTATGGACTAAAGCAAGCTCCTAGAGCTTGGTATGGAAGAATAGATACGTTCTTGGCAAGCATGGACTTTACCAAAAGTAAAGTTGATCCTAACCTTTACCTTAAGGTTATGGATGATGGACCTGACATACTATTGTTGTATGTGGATTATCTAATTCTGACTGGAAATGAGAAACAAATCACCGATTGCAAGAAGAAGCTAGTGCAAGAATTCAAGATGAAAAGATCTTGGATTGATGCATTATTTCCTCAGGATGGAAGTGTGGAAGAGCTCAGAAGGAATATTTATAAACCAGGGAAAGTATGATGTGGAAATATTAAAGAATATTAGATATGTTGGATTTTAAAGCCATGGCCACACCCATGGATACCAACATGAAGTTGTTTTATAAAGAGACATCAGAGTTAGTCGATATGACTCATTACAGACAGATTATTGATTCGTTGATGTATCTGATGAACACAAGATCATATATATGCTTTGTTCTGAACACCTTGATTCAGTATCTAGTTAAACCTAGATGTGTTCGCCTGATAGCCGCAAAGCATGATGAGGTACCTTAAAGGTACGATAGACTTGGGACTTTACTATGGTAGAGGTCATGACTACATATTATATGGATATACAGATTCATATTGGGAAGGAAGTACTGCAGATAGAAAGAGCACCTCAGGTGAATGTTATTGTCTGGGATCAGACATGATCTCATGGTTTAGTACAATATTTCTCTCAGTACAACTAAAGCAGAGTACATTGCAACTTGCTCCGCTATTTGGGAAGCCATATGGATTCGGAAAGAATATGTCAGACTATTTGACATCAAGTTGGATACCACACTAATTCTTTAGGACAACCAGAGTTGCATAAAGATGACAAAGAATCTTATGGAATATGGTACCGAAGCGAGACATATAACTCCATTATGCGAGTACCGATGAGCAAGTTGCTGATGTGATGACCAAGATTCTGTGACAAGCATGGTGTAGTTAGAAAAGAATTTCCTCGCAAGGAGGAACAATGACAATACTACATACTTTCCTCCCAAGGAGGAACATTTATGTTGGTATAGATATTTTCTCGAAAAGGAGAAACAGGTCGAAAATATGGACCCTTCTCGAAAAGGAGAAACAGGTCGAAGATATGTACCCTTCTCGGAATGGAGAAATAGGTCGAAGATATGGACTTTCTTCAGAAAGGAAGAACAAGTCAAAGATGTGTACTTTCTTCAGAAAGGAGGAACAAGTTGAAGATATGGACTATCCTCGAAAAGGAAGAACGGGTCGAGACTATGAACCCTCCTTGGACAAAGGGGGAGCAGGTTGATATTATGGACCCTCCTGGAAAATGGGGAGTGATGATGAGGATGACATCGATGATGGGATGACAGTGATGCTCTAGCATGCAAGAGGCCAAGTGCACCTGAATATGATGACAATGTCTGACATTTATTTGTGGACGATAGTGTCCTATCTTGAGGATAGCAGGTATAACACTCTGTTCATGAGAGTGGTCCTTACTAGCTAAGGATGGACCTAGAGATGCTACTCTTGCATGGAGAGTACCCACATTCACTTGTGGATGATAGTATCCTCTCTCTAGGATAGTGTGTATAAGACTATGTTCATGATAGTGGTCCTTACTAGCTAAGGATGGCCTTGCAGATGTTACTCTCATGGAGATTACCCACATTCAGTTGTGGATACCATAGAATAACACTCACTTGGGAGTGGTCCTAACCTGTGCAGTATGGATGGTCTATGATGATTCCTCATGGATGATAGGAATGAAATTTTGTATGCGGTCGATATCTGCTCTATAGAAAATACTCTTACTTGGTACAGTATACCTACATGTGTGTAGATTCCATAGAAGAAACACTCACTTGGGTGTGGTCCTAACCTATGTGGTATGGATTCTCTATGATGAGTCCTCATGGACGATGGGCAGACATTTTGTATGCAGTCAAGATCTTCTCTGCAAACAGTACTCTTACTTGGTAGAGTATACCTACACGTGAGTGTAGATTCGATAGAAGGAACACTCACTTGGGAGTGGTCCTAACCTATGTGGTATGGATTCTCTATGATGAGTCCTCACAGACGATGGGCCGACATTTTGTATGTGGTAGAGATCTGCTCTACAAACAATACTCTTACTTCATAGAGTATAATTACACGTGAGTGTAGATACTATAGTATAACACCCACTTGTGAGTGTCCCTAACCTGTGTGGTATGGATGGGCTATGATGAGTCCTCACGGAAGATAGGGCTGGCACTAGGTGCGGTCGAGATCTACATTTAGTTGTAGATGTTTTAGCTGATCAATTTCATGGATCATGTTGATGGAGGACTGCATCATCCTTGGACTTATGTCCTAAAGTGATCGGGATTGATCATCCTACAAATAGATCATGTGTACTACAGGTAATGTGGTGGAAAAGGATCAAGTAGATCAAAGTACAGTAGCGAAGGGTCGAGTAGATCGAAGTGCGGCTACAAAGGATCAAGAAGGATTGAAGTGCTGCTACAAAGGATCGAAAGGATCAAATTAATTATACAAAAGGATTGAAAGGATCGAAGTGCTACTACAAGGGATAGAGAAGATCAAAGTGTTGCTGCAAAGTATTGAGAAGATTGAAGTTCTGCTACAAAGGATCAAGAAGATTGAATTGTTGCTGCAAAGGATAGAGAAGATTGAAGTTCTGCTACAAAGGATCAAGAAGATCAAAGTGCTGCTGCAAAGGATCGAAAGATCGATGTGCTGCTGCAAAGGATCGAAAGATCAAAGTGTTGTTGCAAAGGATCAGAAGATCTAAGTACTACTGCAAAGGATCATAATATCAAAGTGTTGCTACGAAGGATCGAAAGATCGATGCGTTGTTGCAAAGAAAGGATCAAGTGATCATGTGATGCAGAAGATGAATACTAACTGTTCCAAGTTTTCAATTGTGAAAAACTTCATGTGGCTTATAGATGTATCTTCTCAATGTACTCTTGTAATTGTCTCTCTGGTCTCTTATAGTCTATGATGATGTTGTCAGTAGAATAAACTTCTCGTTAAGGGGGAGTGTTGAAATATTGTAACTTCAAAGGATATTCTAAATGTATTTTGCTGATGTAACCCAAGGGAGATGTTATTATTCCTCCAACGGGGTGTTAATATTGTATTTTCTCATCATAGAGTCATGAGGTAAATACTCCTCTTGTGTCGGGTCTTTAGTACCCCAATTAATAATATAATATATTGTTTGAGTATTCCTAGGTGAAGTCGGCCGAGATAGTTTATTGGGGTCAACTTGTCTAGTGCAAAAAGTCAATTGACAATTAGTATAAATAGATGAGCTGGGTTCTTATTTGAACAAACACACTCACTCACTTGTGTAGCGCATAGGAGAGAGAGAGAGAGAGAGAGAGAGAGACAAAACAAAAGGAGGAGTACACCCGGTTTTGGGTTTGTCTTTTATGCATCTTATATAGAGGAATTTTTTGTTGGGTTTTCTTCCCCATAAGGGTTTTTGAGGATAAATATTTGTGTTATTTTGTGTGGTTGTGCTTTTCTATATTTCAGTGATCTTTTGGCTTATGGTTATGCTATTATGATGCTAAATTTTATAAGATCTCAAATAACCATTAAAAACTTAACACACCCCACTAAAATGAGTGGAATCCATGCTAAATCCAGATCTAGTAGAGTACATTGAATCCTCCTAAATAAACCACCATGGAGCCTCCTTGTGAGGAACCTCAAATTAAGGAGCTTTCCTTTCCCAATCTCTCCTCTCAATTGATCCACTTGCTATAGCGATGGCACAACTCTAGATCGATCCACTTGTTGTAGCGATGGCACAACTCTAGTCTCACTCTCTCTTGCCTCCTTTTTCATTGGTTTGGGAACTATCCCGCATAAATATTGGTTTGGATATTATTTAATTTGGATGGTTGAGTGTTGTCTTTGGTCAATATTTATGCTTGCAATGGTGTTCAAGAGTGGGACCTTTTTTGGAAGTAAATGGTCGATGAAATTCCTAAAATTGACTACTTGATGTCTGAGGATTTCATATGGTGAATTCTTGGCAAGAAAGACAAGGCATGTTGTTGATTAGAATCTTCAAGGGTAGGCTTGGGTGGTAAGGCCCTAATAAATTCATAAGGAAAGAGTTCTCTAAATTATGGTTTACATGCTAGTCCTTCATCTACTTCCAAATTCTTATTCTCCTTCCATGACCTTGTCCAATATCTCTTCTCAATTGATTCACTTTGTTTAATTATGAAAGAGGGAGAGTAGGAGAATTTGGAAGATTTATATGGCTTTATAAGAGCCATCAAATTCTATTGCAAGAACTTTTTCCCAAGTTATGACGTTGATAGTTGGTCATTTACGATGAACACTTTTTATACCTTGGTGATTAATCCAACTTCTAAGATGTGTGCCCACACTAAGTTCATACCTAATAACGTTGCAATATGAATGCGTGAACATCAAAATTTTAAAAACACAAGCACGCCCATTTTTGTGGAGGATGAACCTCTATTCAAAATTTTAAAAACACAGGCACGTCCCTTTTTGTGGAGGATGCACCTCTATTTAAGATGGACAATCAGAACAAAAACATACATGTGTTTCAACATTTCTTTTCATTTTTCATTATTGTATAACATGTCATTATTTCTCATATGACCATTCTCTTCATTCTTCTACTAACCCTTTATATTTTATCTATTATCTAAACTTGTTTGCATTATCGCTATTTAAATGGCATCTTTATTTCATTGAGAAAAAAGAGCAAACTAAAATACTTGATACTAAATCCTTAGTCCAAACTATCCTTCCCCAATATGAGAACCTAAATACAATGATACACCATAAGATTTGAAAGGAAGTATGTTAGGATACTTACCATAATCCCTTACATATGAAGTAAGGGATACCATAATCCATTAAAATTATACTCATCTAAGGCGCATGTGTTTCCTATGGAGAAAATATATTGAATAACAAATCATCTAGTAAGGAGGAATTCAGGGCTTATCTTGAAGTATCAATTATGAAACTCACAATATGTATAACGAGAGGGTAGATAATGCATAATATAATCATCTAAGCGAATCCATCACATGTTACCAATGTGTTTCTCATCAACAACTAATCACCAATAAAAAAACTCTTGATCATTATCCATGAAGTGGTGATAATTGTATACAAAATAACAATAATATGTAACCACCTCCATCATTCACAATCAACCATAACATTTTCCATCATAAACAACTAAAACTAAAATTCTCACATAGTAAGTACCATGCAACAATTGCTGTTACAGTATTTCAATTCCCCGGTTGTGGGCCTAAAGCCAATTTGTCATTTTAAATGATGATATCTGAAAAAAATCTAACACAAAATACAGATTTTGACACTACTAAGCTACAACAAAATATCTGACTTTCTAAAATAAATAATAGATCGGAAGCCTAAACATTAAGAGCTTGGGAATCAGTTTATTACTTCACATGCATCATAACAAATCAGGGTGAAAGCCCCCACGATTGGGAGTACTTGCCTCAGCCCGACGAAGTTGCAATGTGAGAGCATAATTATCTACCTGTGAAACTCTTATCTGCTCTTCACTTTGTGATACAAGTTCCTTAACCCGCCGCAATTCGTGCACTCTTTCCTCATGCTCCGTCTGATGCTGGTGCTGTATGACAACAGCTCGTTTTAGAATGCTATTCTGATGAGAAACACTTTCGACTTGTTCCCTCAACACTGCATTTTCCTGTTGCAAGCTTTCAACATTAATAGAACCTCCTGCAGTGCGACTAAGTATAGTCTTTTCGAGTGCCTCCAATGATGTTGAAACACGTAATCTTGCATCATCCATATCTGAGGAATTCTGCATCTCTCGCAAAAGAAACTCGACCCACTCACAACCATTAACTGGAACTGGAACTGGAATGTTTGCAGCTGCATGTGGCTCTGGATTTGGATTTGGTTCAGCAAGAATCGTTGTAGGAGGAGAATGGTTTGGCGAATTAGCATGATAAGTGCGGAACCTCTTTGAGGTGTGTGGCTGTGTAATTTCTGCGTCTTCTTCATAAGCAACTACTGACCTCTTTCGAGATACTAACAATGTGCCAGACATGGTTTCGCCTCACCTTCTTCCAAGTCTCCCTTCTTTGTAAGTACTGTTGACTTGAAAAAAACGTTGAGTTCACCCTGCTGTATGTTCAAGGTGTCGCTGCACAGCCCACAATTTTAAACCTTAATCAGAAAACATTTCACTGTTTCAGTGTTTGAATAAAGTACAAGTATTTTGTTATATATAGAGAGAGAAAGTATACTTCCAAAAAATAAGTAGAGGGACCTTTATTATACAAACAAAGAGTGTTATATACTAAATTAATGTTTATGTGATTTTAAAAATAGATTATATATATAGCTGATTAAATTTTGGAGCCGATTTTGATTATGTATGGTTTGAATAGATGTATTTCTCTTAATTTTTTATTCTCCCTAATATCAAGTGTTGGCATCCTTCAATGATATATAGAGAGAGAGATATTTTTTACATGAAGGTTTGAGTGAGTAGTTTGAGATTAGTGAACATGACCCTAAAATTGTCGACTATTGAGATAAACTTGTCTATGTACAAAAACCTACTTAAATTAAACTTGTTGACTATTAAGGTTTGGAGTGGGTTTCTTAATTTTAATTTTACAAAAACTTGTTGACTATTAAGGTTTGGAGTGGGTTTCTTAATTTTAATTTTACAAAAACTTGTTGACTATTAAGGTTTGGAGTGGGTTTCTTAATTTTAATTTTACAACTAGGTTCCTTTCTAGGTTCTCAACCCCATGCTATTGTATGTTGGAACCAATGTCTAACAATTAGACCCCAACTTGCTTAGGCAGTAATCTTTTTTTTTGTTATAAATTTTTAAGTTGATACATAACATTGAATTCTTTTTCTTTGGTAGTGATATTTTATAGTTTTTGTTTCATGTTTAGTGGGTTGTTTTTGGTTTGTGGTTGTTATCTATGTGATGTTGCATGTTATATTACTACATCAACATATCTATAGGTTGAGATCCTGTTCAACATTAATATTCATCTTTTGTATATGTTATGAATAAATCTTGCATGTATATCAATTGTGAAAAGAGATGGTTTATAAGGCATTACTTCCACCAAAATATTTTCTAATTTAAGAGTTGAATTTCAAGTAAAAGTCATAAGAGATGTGATAGCATCCTCCCTCACTTGGATATTTGTTTATCTTTCCTATAATCGTGCACATACACAATAATTGTGAAAATAAATAGTTTGTAAGCCATTGTTTTCTTCCTCGTAAAGATGCCCCCAAAATAGGTCTACAATGAGGTAATGCCAATCTCCTTCAGGTTACCTTGGAAGGTATGGGAGCCACATTGTTGGAACTTCCATAATACATGCGGCATGAATAAATTATTTTGTATTTTTCCATTCATTGAATAACCATATGGGTTTTTCATAATTCCCTAGATGTGTTACCTCCTTTAATTGATATTTCTTTAACTAAATAAAGTTCCTAGCTCTATTTCTTCATGTGGGTTGAGTTCCCTCCAATTTTCTATGTAGTTTTTTCATTAGATTAACATATATCTATATTAGTATCTACAGTTTTCATGACCATCTCTACTTCTTTAACCTTATTCCTTACGACAATGTTTTCCTTAAAGTTAAGACGTAAATGGAGGCAAAGAACCTCAATGAGTTCATTATGATATAGGTAGTGGATAATATGATTAATTAACATATCCAATGTATTGATTTACCTCATAATTTATTTCAATGTTAGAGATCATATTGTAAATCAATGAAAGCAAGATCACGGAAAAACTAAATCCACCTATGACCCCAACCAACCAAGCTTATTCAGTTTAATATCGACCAACTACTTGATCCATCAATGATAACTGTGGAAGCTACAACTCAAATGGCTTGTCCTAGAAGGTTGATATTCCCTAGTGTGTAAGTGCATGATAAATCATTACCTCAATTGGCGAAGGATGTGGCATGCCCCTCCCAAAACAACATCTCTTGAGGAGTTTGTATGATGGCTCTCTTCACCTCTCCTTTTGAACTCCCAAATGACCTCAAAATACAGGGACTCTAAAAAAAATGCAAATCTAGCATTGTGGAATATTAGTTTTTATGTGTTGTGAAAGGTGTAATGAATTCAAACACTTGGAACATCCATATTGGCAAACGATGTTGATGAAGATAATATAAAATGATTTCTTATCGAAGATAACATCATGGAATGTTGAGTATATACAAAATTTGGGATCTAAGATAAGAACTTTGCTTCAAAGTTTTCATATTTTGAGCACTTAGGAGGTGAAAATTTTCCAGGTTATATTTGGTTGGTTATTTTCTCCTTCATGATGAGTCATGAGAAGGGTAAATTTTCGTCACAACTCTAGTCTCACTCTTACTTTCCTCTTTAGTCATGGGTTTGGGAACTACCCCCACATAAATAATGGTTTTGATATTGCTGAATTTGGATGGTTGAATGTTGGGTTTGGTCAATATTTATGCATCCCATGATGTTGAAGAGTGTGACTCATTTATGCAGTTTGCTAATGACACACTCTCTTCTACTACCAGCGTCACCCCATCCATTTATTCTATCAGTTTTTATGTTGTTGCAGCTTCCCTGAGTTTTCTTCCTGAACATCTCCACCTTCTTCTAACTCTTCACCCCTCCCCCTAGCTAAATCTAAGGAGCTCTGCTCGACCTCTCCTTCTCTAACACCTCTTGCTATAGGTGCCCGATGTACCCTAAATCCAACAATAAATTGCTCCCATGTCTAGTTGTGTCGTGCTAAGGTTATTTGCACCAGCATTTTAAGTAACCCATGGTTTGTTATAGAGGAAAATGGGTGCCTAGATGTTTTAACATAATATTCCATATTTTGTAGAGTTCGTAAAAGAAAAACTGGCATGTTTAACAATCTACCATGGTGTAAATGGGAAAGAAGGAAGAAATCATAAATATACATAGTTCGATATCTTCCTTTGCAAGTAATGTACCCTTTTAGAAAGATGGCAACTTGGTCCCAAGGTCTTGGTCATGTTTCAAGTGTTTTTCCCCTGGACCTCAGCAGAACCTTCTCTCCTGATACATCTATTCTTAGTCCTATGATTTATGAATGGTCTCTGGTCAAATTCATGGAGAATTGGAATGTCATTTCCTCATGAAAACCATTTATCCTTTGAATGTATTTGATCCATCCAGCTTCTCGAAAGATGGCAAAGTCTTCCCTATTTTCACGCACGACGTCTAAATTCTTGGGTTCATATCTTACCAGAGGATCCATACTGTTTCTCCTTTTCTAGTTGTGATGGTGAATGCAACAGCTTATAGTATCAAACGTTGGAGTTGCAGCAATCGAACACAGTAAATGGATTGTTGGGGTTCGTGTTGATAATTTTGAAAATTTGTCGTAGTTAAGAACCACAATATTTGAACGGGTTATCATATTGGTTGAATAGGAAAACGGTCATTAAATAAGTGCAGGGAGAATATTTGACATGCTTTAGTTAAAGATTGATTGGTTAAGGGAGACAGACAAGGATTAAAAAGGTAAAATATCATCATTCTTGCCATATCAGTCCATGCCTAATCATACTTATAATCAGAACTTGTACCTTGTCATCATCTTATCAAGTCATAATCTTTGCAATATGGATTATTTTGATTACAAAACAATCGAGAGGGACATAATTACACGTGCGCGGTCGCAGAACAAACCAGTCGTCATCCAATGATCAGATTGAACATGTCTATGTTAGCTTTAAATTCTAGGGCACGTGGAGGAACTGTAGCAGAGTGGTGGATGTTTGGAAAAATCTCATCATAAAGCAAAAATATTTGGTTGACAATCCAACCGAGATGTCGAGGAATTTTAGTGATATTTTTAGCAAAAATACTGGCGGAGTTGCTGCGGAAGTTGGCGGAAAAATGGTAGACTTGCAGCGGAAAAAATAACTAGTTTAGTGAGAAAAATAGTGGAGTTGCAGTGGAAAAATGGCCAGTTTAGTGAGAAAAATAGCGGAGTTGCATCGGAAAAATGACCAGTTTAGTGATAAATATAGCGAAGTTGCAACAAAAAAATGGCCAGCTTAGTGAGAAAAATAATTGAAAAATGGTTAGTTTAGTGAAAAAAAATAGTGGATTTGCAATGAAATATAGCAGAGTTGCAGCGGTTTTCAATAGATAACAATAGGTGGTTAATGGAGTTTCCAATAAAACAAAATTTGACTGAAAATTTGATAAAAGCATGGAAAAATTACAAACTTTTCAACAGAGTTCTACAATTCTGTTCACTTTCTCTTTCTCTTTTAAAGACTAATTCAAGTTGAGAATAATTGTCCAAAGTGCTATAATCACTTGGCCCATCACGACTGATTCCTTTTGAGTGAACCTGCGCGTGAATTCCTGTACACAATTCTCAAAAACAACAAACCAATCATATCTTAAAAGAACAAAGGAAATCAAACGATTTATTGATATACAATTTTATGTGTGGAATTTGCAGTAGATTTTAAAAATTCTTGGAAATAGGGGAAAAACCCTGCTCCTATACCAATTGAAAGTATGGATTAGCTACAACAGGAGAGATAAATGCATCCTTTGAGATAGGTGTATGGTAAAGCCGTAATCGATGACCATTCCCAAACAGAGGTGCCTAATTTTCATCTATAGTGGTTAAACAGATGGTTCCATTGTCAAATACCTTATCTATTCTATAGGGCCCCAGCCATCTTGTGCACAACTTGCCCTTGAAATCCATTTTGAACCGTGAATCATATAGCAAGCCTAGTATCCCTCGCAAAATACATTTTTCTTTACAAAGATGTCATTCCATTTGGAGAGATATAGTTGAATTAATGTTGTGTGATGCACAGGAGCAGTGTGCTTTTCATCTAATTCATTCATTTTATTTAATCAGTTCTTATGAGCCTCTGTTAAGTCCAAGTCCTCCTCTATAGCTGTCTTCAAGGTTTTGATTTAGAATTCAATAGGGAAAACAACATTATTTATGTACACCAATTCATGTGGGGAGAAACCTGTAGTCTTGTGCCATGTAGTACGATAGGCCCATGATGCTTCTGGAAGCCTTTCATCCCAGTCCTTATGGTGGCTCTTCATTGTTTTTGTAAATATTTCCTTGATTACCTTATTTGTGCTTTCCACCTGGCCATTAGCTTGTGGATGATATGGTGAGAAAACTCAATGTTGAATGTTGGCAAGCAGTTTGGATGAGGAAAAGGAATCAAGATGTGCAACACCAAGGATGTTGCACAACATCAAGGATGATGCACAAGACCAAGGATAGGATGCAAGGTGGAAAAATCGATAAAGAGTTGGCTTGGTCATAATTTTGTATTTTTTGGTTCGAATTAGTTAAGAGAGTCGGTTAAAGTGGATCACATTGTAAAAGGCACAAGCCTATATATAGAATTAGAAGTGTAGTAGGAAAGATGTCAATCAATGTATGGATGGTTGTATGTATGATGATCTTCTTAATCCCTCTAGAAGATGAATCCATGTTTTGTTCTTTCTCGCTATTGTGAGAATGATTTCTAGGAACCTGTTTTGATGCGAATGATAATATGACATGAACGGATGTTGACAAAAACACTTTGTCTTGTATCTTTGTTCCTTTAATGTGTTAAATAATGAGAATAGAGTGAATCAATGTTGCAATATGTATGTTATTTATGAATGATGTGATGTCTCTGCATTCTGAATGATGTTATGCTAATTGATCTGTTCGCAAGTAAACATAATGTTGCGATATAATGTTTTGATGAAATATAAGTGGTTTATGCTATGAATACGTAATAGTAAGACCCATGCCTAGATATCTAAGTAATGTTGTGATAGTTGAACAATAAATGCACAAAAATCCTCCTTCTTACTACGGAAACGTGGTTCTGACAGTTCTCCCTCGAACATCTCGGGTGAGACTTCATCTTCTTTGTAGGTGTTGTTGGATAAGGTAAAACTTTTCTGAGCTGGTGCTCAAGGAGATCGTTGAGTTAGGGGTGTTGACGGAGTGTGAACCCCTGTCGATAGATCTATGTCAACAAATGGTTCCATTTTCGGGACCATAGTACAAGGATAACGAAGATATGTTGTGGCATCCAACGAGACCATAGATTTAGGATTGGTTCGTCCAGAAGGATCGATAATTCGCACCGGAAGAGAATCCAAATTCTAGATTAATGAGAGAAGAGTGGATGGGGAGGCATATCTATTCTGATATCCATGAGTACTTCTTCATTGAGTTTTCTATAATCTTGTATGAGTGGTTGGAGTAGCTGACCTATCGAAAGACAAATTTTCAAGCAGGAAAACCTACTTGCTGGACTTTGGATCTGATCCAGCAGCTGAAGGAGGCAGATAACAGAGCATCGATGGTTGTCGAAGTGTGGCTTAACATCATCTTGGAAGGATACATTATTTATTTTTTAGTCAACAGAGTCAAGTATTATAGCGACACGGAGTGGGAATTCTTCAAAGGACCAAGAGGTAGGTTTATATTATCTTTGCAATTGTGGATTAAAATGATTATCTATGAAAAGGGTATATTGAAGACGAATTCCAATGACTAGATATCTGGTTTGCAGAGTTTGCAGGTACTATAGAGACAAGGGTTGGATGGACTCATACAAGGTATATGGATGGGAGTTACGATGAACCTGTGAGGGAAGTCGAGGAAGAGTGTGGTCTCCTGCGAAGTGGGGTAAGGTTTCGACAAGAGAAGAGGCAGAGGACTGAGGATATTCTTGCTACGACCGGATCAAGAAGCTATGAGATAATATCACAAGGGACTAAGCGACCCTACAGTGACAAAGAAGACGATAAGGCTATGCCCGAGCCCAAGGAAATACCAACCTAGAGCAATAATGTACCTACACCCCTGTGCACTATGCCACACTCAAGAAGAAATACCAGCTCAACACCAAATTTCATGATGTGTCATCAACACACTAATAGTAGAGGATCAACGAATGTAGAAAGAATTCCTAGGATGGAGGGCGATGATGTAAAGTTACCTTTGTTTCATGGGAATGGGACCGAGGATCCTGAACAATATTGGTTTCTATGCGAAGAGGTCTGGATTGTAAGTCCTAGATGAGGATAGTAAGAAGGGTCAATTGGAGACAATGTTTTGAGGTCGCACATTGGACTGGTACATGAATTTTATGCAAGTTCCCACAGGGAACCCAGCGAAGACTCTAGCAGAAATTAGAACTGGATTGATCGAAGAATTCAGGAAACTCAAGTCTAAGTTGCAATATATCATGGAACTAAAAGAGATCAAGAAATATCCAAATGAATCAGTCTGGGATTTCGATCAACGATTTAAGATGCTAATGGAAAAAGTCGGTTTCAGAATGAGCGATGTGCAACACAAAGAATGGTTCATCGTTGCACTAGTACCACATATCAGGATGCCATTAATGCAGCAGAATATTGTGACACTGAGGGAGGCTATGGAGATCGTAATGAAATTGGAAGCCTCACTAGTCAGAGAAACTGGATTTGGAATGAATCAGATCTAATCATAGCTGGAAAATCTGGTGATCCAATTGCAAGATATCAAGAAGGAAAGGGAGCATTGTGAGGAAACATGGCTTACTTGATGTCGCATGGAGGGACATCATAACAATCAATGCCCATATTTTCAAAATTACTTCCTATTAGGAGCTCCAAATCCGTTAAGTCAAGGTGGCTTGGCATGGTGTCGCATATTTCAAGTTCATGGACATCAACATGAATGTTGTTTGTATCTTCAAAAGATCGTTTCCAAGCCTACGAATTTGTATTGTACATTTTGTCAATTTGTTGGTCACGAAGACAAGGATTTTTGAGCATATGATTTTCTTCAAGATAGGACAATGGATGCGTATTATATGAATGGAGAAGAGAATCGATCGATGGAGATATCGCCACCACAGTAGCCACCACAGGTGGTACAATTACAGCTGCATCCATTGTACCGTAGTTTGTACCACCACCAAAGTTTGCTCCGACAAAGCGGAAATACAACTAGATGTAGTATGCTCCATAGGAGCCGTAGTACACTCAACCATAGTATGTTCAACCACAGTCAAATCCACCACAACAACAACAATTTAATCAACCACAGTATCAACATCAAGGAGGATTTTGTGGAGTATTTTGAGGAGGACAAAATAGAGGTTTCGATCGAGGAAGACGACGAGGCCATGGACCCATGTAGTGCTACAATTATGGAGTATTGTGGCATTATAAACGAGATTTTCCAAACCTGCAGTCGCAATGTACCTACGGTACCATTGTAGATCACACAATTGAATATTGTCTACAGCTGGTCACAAAATGGCAAGCGAAGAATGTTCACCACCACATAACTAGAATCAAAATGTAAATTAGAATGCGAACGATCCGGTGAATCCTCCACCAAACCAAAACCAAGGACCAACGGTAGGAAAGGTCTTAGCAGAACCCAAGGCTCAACGTGCAGATGTTGGTGTCATCACTCAAGGAGGTGCGACAACAGGAAATGATGGTTTGATCCCACAAGTTTGATTAACGGCTCAAAAAAAGGTGCAATTTGATTTTTAAACTCAAAGGGATATGTTCTTTGAAGCAAGCGATACAATGAGAAGAGATCCGGGTAAGTTTCCTATTTATGAAATGCCACTTGTTTTTTATTCAACAATGGTAGTAGGACCATTGCAACAGCATGGTACACTACAAAATTTCTTTGAATGTTGTCTATCGCTGGAAAAATATCCTGATGCGCTAGGCGAGATTGCAAGTCTGCTGTATCAACCAAAGAAGGGTCGACAGGAGCTTGCTGTGAATTCCATGTGTAAGAAAAAAACTAGAAAGGAGATGAGAATGAATTTCCAGGTTGGGGATTACAATGTGGATTCAGTTATTGTGGATCTGGGCTCAGACGTCAACATTTTGACAAAGAAAACATGGGAAAATATGGGAAAACCATAGTTGGTTTGGTACCCTGTGCAACTGCGACTAGCCAATCAAGCCAGGGTGTCGCTGATTGGACGAGTACCACACCTAATGGTAGAATTTAAAGGAATGATAACATATGCGGATTTCAATGTTCTTGATATTGTTGATGAAGGAAGCTCGTATCCCGCACTACTGGGGATCGAATGGGCTAACAAAATCTTGGCAGTGTGTTGCAGCTACAACCTTTTTTCCCAAATTTTTAAAATTTTGGACCCGTCTTTTGATTTTATCTAGCCTAGGTTTGTTTGATTTATTTAATCTATCCTGGAGGTCTAGTTTTTTCCACTTAAATTGATCTTGGAGGTCGGAAACATAGAAGACTGTCAAGCTTAACGTTTGTTTTTTCATTAACTATTTTTTCTCTGCTGTTTCGGAGGTTAAACAAACTAATATTATCGCTGCCCATCCATAAGGATTTTGAACACTTAACGATTCTTTTTTTTCGATCGCTGTCAAATGTTAGTTGAAGTTAGATTCGGGGCATTAGTTCCCTATGCCGCCGACATTTCGGGAGGGAAATGATGATTAGTCCTGTTTTTTGCCATGCGCTTCATCTCCTTTGTTTTATTTCTCAAAACTTTTTATTTTGAATGTCAGCGATTTTGTTTTATCACTGTCGGATTTTTAGTTCTCTACGTCGCCGACGTTTCATGGGAAAATTGATAAGTGACCTAGAGAATAGTGTTTCTGATCGTCGATGCTATAGTGATTAGTCTCTCCGATCGCCGACAACTTAGAAATCTAAGCTCCAAAACCTTTTAGTCGCAATAATACTTTTTTTTATCGTCGACATTGCGAAGAATGTTGTGGTTTGAAGTTTCGATGCTATAGTGATTAGTCTCTCTGATCGCCGATAGAGTGAGTCGAATGGTTCTTTTATATCTCGTTGATACTGCATTGTGGGAGTTAGTTGTTAATGCTTTCGATCACTGATACACAATCACCGCAATAATAGTGCTTGGCATTGCCGACACTGCGAAAGCATTTAGTTGTGAAGCGCCAACACTGCGAATATATTGAGGTGTGATTCACCGACCTGTAGCATCTAGAGTTGCCGGTCGTCGATGATTTTATGTTATCACAAGATCAGTAGTCTATCTACTGCCCACCGGTGTGGCTGCCTATAGGACTATCCTCCTAATGAATAGTGTGTCTGATCGCCGATGTTGTACTGGTTAATGGTTTCAATTACCGACGAGTTGTATTTTGTCATGAAACCATAGTTGTTTATGAGTCCATCGTTGCGGCTGTCTAGTGAACTAACCTGTCGATGCATTTGTGAATCTGCCGTTGCGGCTGTTGATCAAACTATCCTTTCGACGATTAGATTTTTCAACTCCCGATAGGTTTTTCCTGCTGATTTTGTGTTCTTTTACTCTATTCTATGGGATGGTGGAGGTTTTTCGTGGTTTTGGTCGAGTCAAGGTTTTTTTCGAGATCAAGAGCGTAGTTTAGGGTTAATCGATATTTTGAGGATTGGTCGTTACATTGTTATGGTTCATGCTTTCATCAGAGGATTTTGAGTTAGTCTAGATGCGGCCTAGATTGAGATGAAGAGTCTGTTCTATCGGGATTATGATTTTAGTTTTGGACAGTGGACTTAGAGGATTTCAAGACACAAACTTGCAGGATTTCTTTTCCTTGTCATTCTTTCTTTTCCTGCATTATTACTGTGTATAGTTTATTTTACAGAATGCATATGGAGGAGGTAAATAGATTTGATATAGTTTTGTTATTTTGGTAAAATCTTAATGGTCTAAGAACATGCTGTGTTTATGACAGATGTTTGGCTGAAGAATGAAGAAGAAGAAAGAAAGAGAGCTGCGGAGGAAGCAGCAAGGAAGGAAGAGGAGAAGAGAAAGATAAATGAGGAAGCGGAGATAAAGAAAAGAAAATAAGAAAGTGAAAGTCTGAGATTAACAGGATCTCAAAAAGACCAACAGATTACTGAGCAAATTGATAGCATCAGAGGCCCAGGCTTGGAAAAAGTTCATCAACGACCAAGTTGGTCCCTCTTCATAAAGTGCTCTTAAATTTTAATTTAAAATGTAACATGTTGTATAAATTACGGGCACATACTACAAGACAAAAAATTTAGAACTGAAGGGTTGGGGTATCCCAAAGGTCATCGAGGGGCAGCCCAAAGGTTTTGCTTTTTTGTATAAATAAAGGAGTTTAGATAGAGAAAGGACTTTTTCCTAGATCATTTGTGAGAGTATATTGTAAGAATAACTATTTCCTTTTGCAATAAATAATTACAAGTTTCCTGCTAGAGAAAGCTTGGTGGAATGTTTCAAATGCTTTGCTATGGATCAGTTGAATGTGAACTATTTTGTTTTCAGCTTATGTCCATTAACTGTGAGATCGTTCTAACTCATTGAATCTATGTTCATGTTATGAATGCACTCTAGTTTATTTTGTGAAATTTCCACTGTGAGTAATGAAAGTTGTCATAAACAATAAGCTATCTTGTTTTTCATATTTCTATTAATGTTCATGTGTTTTGAAATAAGTAACAGCTATCTGTAATTTTTCTTAATGCATGCGTAGAAATACATTACTCATTGATAACTGATAATTCTGCTCCCTAGGGATAGGTTAGTTAGTTAAATTTAGTTTCTTGTTGTGTGTGATTTAGATGTGAGAGAGTTAAGATGAGAGGTAAGAACCTGTGCATCACATTGTGACACTCCTCGTTATCTCTATCAATCTACATTTTTAGATAGGCACTTGCACATCATACTTCAACACAAAAAGCTAAAAATATACATGGTGGACCAGGCCGTAACCAGTAAAACCTTTTAGTTTGTTACTTGACCTACGGTAGTCAGACCATAAACCGGACGGATTCCCCATACCAAACAATAACGGGCTAGTTGGGAATGTTTATTGGGGAGAATCCTCAACTGTTGTTACCTGTGATTTTCCAGGCCTCAACATGGTGATAGACTTCAAGTAGCATGTGATGACTTTTGAGAACCGTGATATCAGAGTCATAGCCCCAATGGATCCAAGTGAAGGAAGAAGGTATGTCGAACTAGTCAAGGAAGTTGTAGGAGGATGGGACCATGCATACAACATTACAGAGGATTATTTCCATCCCACTGCAAACGGAGAGCTAGGATGGTGAATCTCAAGCTATGCATCATATATTCTGATAAAGGACTCGAAAATTGGCAGAATTGGATGCATGAGGTATTGATTCAAAAGTGTGGAATAATTACTCGGTCGCTACGTCGAGTTGCAACAGAGGTTGTCCATTTACTGACATATGAGGGATTTCCTAATTTTCCTAAATTTCTTGCTGACTTAGAAGACAAGGTCTCAGAACCACAGAGATTATTGGTTTTGGACAAGGCATTGAAAGCCACTCCGTCACGTTGGTGGGTGACACACAAGAAATCGATCAATTCATGTTCGTTGTGTCGCAAGTTGATGGAAGTTTGCTTCGGTGACACAGAGCAGTATCAAGTTCAGAAGTATGATGGGAGAAATGATTCCAATGATCATTTGATTGCATATCTTACCATGTGGGTGTCACAACCGAAGGATGAGTGGGTACATGATTTTGTACACACATTGGACGAAATGCCGCGACAGTGGTATGTAGTAGTAGAGCTTGGAAGAGAGATCACAACATGGTAGGACTTGACGATCTGATTCAGTCGCACCTTCATTTTTAAGGACATTGATTCAGTGATCCATAGCACGCTACATCATATCCGTGATGTTGTTTTGGAGATGGTTCAAGTCGCATATCCTACAGAATTGCATGAAGTACCAATGTTCCAGTCGATGATGGAATGTTACAACATAACAGGAGGACCTGATGATGGAGATGACCCAAGGAACATCAATATTCCAAAATCTGAGGGAACTCAAATCATTGCAGCACCGGATATGCCAAAAGAAAAAATACACCAACCATTGAAGATTCAGAAGGTCAACATTGGGACAGAGGAGGAATTGAAGTTCGTCAATATTGGAGATTATTGGGATGAAGAAACTATGGTGAATATCACCGATCTATTGCATGAGTTTCAAGACTTTTTTCTCACTAAATTTTCTGAAATGAAAGGAATCTTAGGAGATTTGGGAGAAATGAAAATTCCATTGAAACCGGATGTGAAGCCAGTAAAGCAGCTTCAGTATCGCCTGAATCCATGATACAAGGAGAGAGTGAAGGTTGAACTTGATAGGATGTTGGACGTAGGAATCATAGAACCAGTTGAAGAATTGGATTGGATCAGTCTGATGGTCATGCAATATAAGAAGATAGGTGAGGTCCAGATCTATGTCGATACCAGGAAGCTTAATGACACATGCCTTTATGATCCATTCCTGACATTGTTTACTTACAAAGTGTTGGAAGGAGTAGGTGGTCAGGCGATCTATTCATTTATAGATGGATTTTTTGGCTATCATCATATCAAAATTGTGAAGGAGGATTGGCATAAGAAAACATTTGTGACTGAGGGGATGATTTTAGTACACAGTGATGCTATTTGGACTCAAGAACGCGCCTATGATATTTTCCAGGATCGTAGTTGTTGCGTTTAAGGACTTTATTCAGAATTTTTGGGTAGCATACATGGATGATTGGACAATGTATAGGTTGGAAATGGATCATCTTGTAAATCTATGAATAATGTTGGAGCAGTGTTGACAACATCAGATCACACTGAATTTCAAAGAAATGCATATTTTGTGCACCATTCAGGATTTTGTTGGGGAACATTATCTGCAAGGAAGGGATGCTGGTTGATCCATCCAAAATCATTCTCATTGTTAACTTTCCCCCACCAATGAATGTGAAGAAGCTCAGAGAGAGATTAGGACATATGGAATATTATCGAAAGTTCATAAGAGGATATGTTACAATCACAACACCTATGGAGAGGTTATTCAAGAAAGATGTGCAGTTTGAATGGAGTCTCGAGTGTCAATGGAGTCTCGACACCTTAAAGAAGAAGATGGTTACCACACCAATATTAGTTTTTCCATATTGGACAAAGGAATTCCATGTCCATGTTGATGCATCATTGATTGTGTTAGGAGTGTTGTTGGTGCAACCAGGTGAATGGTATATTGATCATTCAATTGCTTTTTCCAGTCGAAAGCCGTCATTCGCAGAGAGGAATTACACAACGACTGAGAGAGAAGGAATTAGAGGAAATTTCAATTTAAAATTGGCCTTCCAAAACTAATACAAATTCCATGTCATCATGTATTATCCAATCAAAATGATTTAAAATTCAAAAACGAAGCACCTCTCAAACAATTTTTTATTATATAATTTTGGGGATAGATATCATAAAAAAACTACTTTTTTTGTTCGTATTTTCGACATATCTCCCTATGTTTTTACTCAAATTTTGATTGGGAGAGCTTGTTGGATGTGGAATTTAATTATGCATCCAACAAGTTCCCACTCTGCATACTTTTGACAGACCCCACTACCCCAAAAGCAAGAAATACCTGAAAAACATGTGATGATGTCATCATCATCACAGTTTTTTCAGGTATTTCTTGTTTTTTGGGTAGCAAGGTCCTTCAAAAGTATGCAGAGTGGGTAGTTGTTGGATGCAGAATTAAATTCCACATCCAACGAGCTCTCTCGATCGAAATTTGAGTAAAAACATAGGGAGATATGTCGAAAATACGAACACAAAAAGTAGTTTTTTTCTTTTCTTCCTCCAAAATTAATAAATCTTATTTTATTATTTTAACTATTATTTTATTATTTTCCTTAGGAGGCCCATTTTGAGTTTATATTTCCTCTAATGGGTTGGTGATGGTCTATGCATTGCAGAAGTTTCAACATAATTTGTTGGGAGGACATTTCAATATGTTCACTGATCATTCTACATTGAAATACCTGGTGAATAACCCTGTGTTGGGGGGGAATATATGTCGTTGGTTGCTACTCTTCCAAGAGTTTGATTTTGAAATAATTATGAATCTAGGTCACTTGAATGCAGGACCTAACCATTTGTCATGAATTGAGATAGGAAAAGAACCAACCAACATCGAGGATGGCATACCTGATGCACAGTTATTCAAGGTTGGAATGGTTGATGACCATTATGAGCGAATAGTTCAGTTTTTGGAAATAGGGAAAGCACCTGATGGTTTCACCATGAATCAAAAGAAACAATTGGTTATTCAGGCTGCATATTTTCTATTGATTGTCGTAGAAATCTATAAGTTGGGACTAGATGAGATTCTATGTCGATATGTCTTACGACATGAGAAGGAAAGGATATTAGAGGAAGTACATGATGGCGTTACAGTAGGAAACTATGGAGGTCATGCAACATATAGGAAGATACTTCACGTAGGCCTCTAGTGGCCAATTGTGCATAATGATGCGGTGGATTATGCAATGTTTTCCAAAGAACGGGGAAGCCATCACAAAGGGATGAGATTCCCTTAGTTCCTTAGCTAACACTGCAGCCATTTGATAAATGGGAAATGGATTTTGTTGGCCCAATCAACCCACCAGGAAAAACGGAAGGTGTGCAATATATCATCATAGCGATGGATTATTTGATGAGGTGGGAGGAAGTTGCGCCAGTGGTAGATTGCAATGCCGCGACTACAACAAGGTTTCTATTTGATAATGCTGTCACTCGATTTGGTTATCCAAATATCTTGATGAGGGATCAGGGGATCCATTTCATCAATCGCACCATCAGTGCGCTGACAGAGGATTTCCATATCCAGCACAAGAAGAGCACTCCTTATCATCTGAAAGATAATGGGACGATCAAAGCATTCAATAACGTATTGGAGCATGCGCTCACAAAGGTTTGCAATGCATGCTGTGATGATTGGGATTTGAAGATTCTGACAATCTTATGGGCTTATTGGACTATTTGCAAATGGTTGACAGGGTAGACACCCTTCAAGTTGGTGTATGGGAAGAAAGAAATGATTCCAATGGAATATATTGTTCCAAGTTTGCGCATCACAGCAGCAACAGGGATGGATGATGAAGGAGCTTTAGAAGAACACCTAACTCAGTTGGTGAAGGTAGAAGAAGATTGGTTCATCGCAGGATTTCATCAACGCATTGAGAAGGATAACCAAACATTATGGCATGATTGACACATAAAAAACAAGCACTTCTAGCAAGGTGATATGGTGCTGCCATATGACAATAAGTTTGCGAAACATACAGGTAATTTGCAAATGCATTGATTGGGTCCCTATGTAATCAATTTCATTACCAACGGAGGTGCGGTACAGTTGCAATAGTTAGATGGTGTGATGGTGCCTAAGTTAGTGAATGGAAGCCGACTCAAGACTTACTCGGAGGGCTTGGTGTGACTTGATGCTTGAGATATTGTGCAATGAAAAAAAATGCAAGAAGTGGTACTGAGGAGGCTGGCACACTAGAAACCAGTGGCAACGCAAGAAAAAGTATTGAAGTCGCAGAAAGGAAGTAGTGTGGCGACATCTACAGGGATGCAATAGGGTAAAATCAAGAAGATAACGTAACAGTTGAACCAGTCGATTAACGACGTCGATGGAAAAGACATGCATTTATGGAGAATCCAATCATTAGATGGAGCATATCGATGGCATATTTGGTTGATGAGTGGAGGATTTGGTCATGATGATTGGTATTCTTTCGCATAGGTTCTCCCACGCTATAAGAGTTGGCCGGGTGCAAGTTTGAGAAACCATTGTGATTATTGAGTGAGCAGAGCAGAGTGCGATTAAAGAGCATAGCTGGGAGTTTGTTGAGAACTTGTGAGATATTATAGCAATGGCACATGTTATTTCAAGCGAAAGTATCTAGGATTCACCGCCAATTGGTATGCCAATTAAGGAATAGGGGGTTAGTATGCATATGGAACCACTAAGGATTCCATGAAATAAGAGGGGGGTCAATCGACCCAAGTCACCCTCACAAAAGAAGAAGAATACCAAAAACTTGAGCAAAGTGACAGTAGAAGTAGAAGCAATGATGCAGGCTGGGTCATCGAAAACTGGGGAAGAAGGCTCCACAAAAATAGAAGGGGTGACTATTGTGAACATTCCTGGTTCTATGCCCCCATGTAAGCCTAGCGCAACTAGACCCAAGACAAAGAAGAATCAGCGGTACCCAATTTAGATGCCAGCCCTGCCAATGGGGATGTAGTGCACATTTAATATTGTGTCATGTTTGATGCAAATGAAATATAGTGATCATGACCTACTGGCGTACACTGAGTACACAGCGGATCCATTCGATTTACAAGACAAACAAGATAGAGACCCATAAGTGCGCACCCCACAACAGTGGGAGATGAGAATACAAAGGTTGGGGATTTTAGGCCTTATACACATGCCACACATTGGCAGTTTGGTAGAAGCCAATGCATGCATAAAGCAGTTGCTGGAATTTTTTCATGGTGGTTATTTATGGCCAGAAACAAATATGCTAGCCACCATGGATTTGGTCTCTCAAATTACTAGGTTTCCCATGCAAGGACCAATCCCTCGTAGTTTTTTCACGGAAAGGAAAATGACAAGAGGTTGGTTGCCAAGTTGAAGAAGAAATATGGCATGGATCGAGATAAACGAGCATACATCACTAATACCATCAATGATCAGGAAGTTTGTGTTGTAGCGAATATTTTGGCCATTAAGTTGGTACGCAAGAACTGCCCCAATCAGTGTACCTCTAGGGTAATAGCATGTGTGGAGCATTGTGTCGAGGACGTGCATATGAACTAGTCATTATTCTTGCTCAACCAGTTAACAAAAGATGCAATGTTGGCGCAGGAGGGTAAGCGGCCATTTGCTTACTCTTGGTTGTTTATTTATATTTCCTTAGTAGCATGGATGGAGCCCGTGTACTATCAAGGCATGGATGTCGAGGTCGCCCGAATCTATAAGAGCATGAGGTACCAAAACCTTTGGTATCTCAGTGAGAATGATTGGTTGAAGGATTGCGTGATATAGTTTTGGTTGTATTGGGATGCATTGCAATCATAGTTGAGAAGGCTCCGTGCTTATTTGAATAAGTAGTGGAAAAATATAGGAGGGTCTCAATATTCACAATGGGACCACCTGCAATTCACATACACACAAGAAGGGACCCGAAAAGGAAGTTGGTAGCCACTTAGTACAAGTTAATTGAAGAGGAGTTGGACACAATGGTAGTTGATTGTCCTGTGGAGTGGAGAGCATCATTTAGTGCTGAAGAGGTGTCATATGTTGCGGTGAGTCCTCCACCCGATGCTCCGATGGATCAAGAGCAGGTACACGAAAGAGAATAAGAGTCGTAGGAGGCATCTCAAGGACTTTGACGGATTCGAAGATGGATCGACAATTTGAAGAAACAAGGATGAAGAGAATATAAGAACAAGGAGAGGAGAGTAGCACTGCGCCAATGGCAGATGAGTAGGTGAACCACATCATAGTGGCGATCACAATGATGGCCATTGTGAGTGAGGTGGAGCTAAGGAAGGAGACAACCGAAGGATTTAAAGAGGTAAATATGCAATCGTAGCCTTTATTCAATGAAATTTTGGAGAAGATGCCAGAAGAAAATTTGTTACAGCAGATAGGTGAGTTAACAACAAGAAAGCGGGTCCAGATCATGCATATTATACCACCAGAAGTGGAGACCTACAGTGAGGATGTTGATTCCTCACTGCAACGATTCAATATGATCGCATTTGATGTTAATGAATTACCGATGTACACCTTGGTGCGATTGTGAAAGTTAGCATGTCAGGAGCTGGTCGACCAAGAGAAAATTATAAGCAATCATTTACTGAAGTCGCAGGAGCGGGAAGATTTGGAAAAGCAGGAGATAGAGCACCTCAAGAAGGCACAAGATGTACTGGTTGTGGAGAAAGTGAAGCTGTGAAATGATAGTGCATGGCTAGATAAAGTGGTTTCTTTCTCCTTTCAACAAGTCTCATATATAACGGATGACATGGTTGTGGAGGAAAAATATCAAAGGTTAGGACAGGTCATTGCAGACTTACGTGGAGACCTTGAAGATTTACAGGAAAGAATGACCCCATGCATGCCTATAGAAAAAGTTGCATTCTGAAAAGGCTCCATTGAAGATACAACGAAACAACTTGAGGAAAGAAAGAAGGAAACCAAGTTGATCATAGATGCAACCGTACATTTTTGGGGCGGTGTGGTCTAGGATGAGCAGTTGCGTCAGTTGATTCCCCCTGTTGTGCAAGTCACTAAAGATATGGAGTTGAAGGTATTGCTGCAGCATGTAACCAAGGAGAGAGAGCGTCAACAACATCTCACCATTCAGCTAGATGAGTTCCAGGACGTTGGCAATCAATTAGTGCTTAAGGCAGTAAATGCACTTCAAGCAATGCAAGAGAGTTGAAAAGGGGTGACTGTTAATCTTGTCGAACATCCACCTGAGCAGGATGTGGAAGAATGCATGGGGATCAATGATAAGGAGAAGACTCAGGTTGAGGAATTCAAGCAACAGTATGAGGAATTTAAGATAAAAACTAATGAATATACTGTTTCTAGTTGATGTGGCTCAAGGCAGAGCCACAAGATTATGTTGGGGGGTTGTTGGAAGGCGGTTTGGATGAGGAAAAGGAAGCAAGTTGCACAAAACCAAGGATTCTACACAACGCCGAGGATGATGTGCAAGACCGAGTATAATGAGCAAGACCAAGGATGGTGCGCAAGGCATAAAAGTCGATAAAGAGTCAGCTTGGTCATAATTTTGTACTTTTTGGTCCGAATTAGTTAAGAAAGTCGGTTAAAATGGACCATCTTGTAAAAGGTGCAAGCCTATATATAGAAGTAGAAGTGTAGTAGGAAATATGTCAATCAATGTATGGACGGTTGTATGTATGATGATCTTCTTGACCTCTACGGAATATCGATCCATGTTTTGTTCATTATCGCTACTGTGAAGATGATTTCTGGGAACCTGTTTTGATGTGAATGATAATATGACATGAACAGATGTTGACAAAAATACTTTTTCCAGTGTGTAGTTCTTCCTTTTATGTGTTAAATAATGTGATCTTAGTGAATCAATACTGCAATATGTTTGTTATTTCTGAATGATGTGATGTCTTTGCATTCTGAATGATGTTATGTTAATTGATATTTTTTGCAAGTAAACGCAATGTTGTGATCTAATGTTCTGATGCCATCTAAGTGGTTTATAATATGAATATGTAACAGTAAGACTTATTCCTGGATATCTAAGTAATGGTGTGATAGTTGAATAATAGATGCACAAAAACCCTTCTTCTTAGTGCGGAAACTTGGTTCCGACAGTTCTCCCTCAAACATCTCGGGTGAGACTTCATCTTCTTTGCAGGTGTTGCTGGACAGGGTAAAACCTATCTGGGTCGGTGCTCAGGGAGATTGCTAAGTTAGGGGTGTCAGTAGAGTGTGAACCCCTTTCGACATATATGTGTCAACACTAAATATGGTACTTCTGAAATAAGGATTCCATTTTATGGGACACAAACTGTGGTCCTACATCTGTTATTGTCTCTCTGGGTACTCCAAAATGGTTGAACATATCCCCATATAAGAAATATATCACAGCTTGATCATTGGATTTTACCTAAGCCACGAACTCCACCCACTTAGTCATATAATCAGTGAAAACCAATTTATAAACCTTTTGTTTTGATAGGGTTGATAGGAACTACAAATTCCAAATCCTATCTATCAAAAGGATCAACCACTGACTGTGGATGAAGCCACAATTTATCCAATTTGTTCGGTTGTCACATGCTTGAGCATAATTATTCGCATCCTAAAACATGGTTGAAAAAAATACCTCATCCTTAATTCCTTATGACCATTTCTCTTATCAGCAAGATCCCCCCCACAGGGCTCATCATGCCAGGCCCTCAAGATGCTCTGAATATCGTCTTTCCTAACACAACATATGATTTCCAAATCAATCCCATTGTAGAAGAGATGGGATCCAATCTAGCAGTATCTCACACTTTGTTGTATGATCCTTTTGTTTTCTCATTTTCATAAGTACACTGGAATTCTAACTGCAGCCAAATAATTAGCAATGTCTGCATACCATGGGGAATAAGATGATACTGCAAACAAGTGTTCATCGAGAAAGAATTTTTTGACTGGTGAATCATTATCATGATGAGTTAGTCGAGAAAGGAAATATTCAACCACATTTTCCTTTCTTGGTCTGTCAACGATGGTTATATCAAATTCTTGCAAAAGCAACAACCACCTAGTCACTCTAGTATTAGTAATAGGTTTATTCATTAAATATTTAATAGCTAAGTGATCAGTATGCACAAATGCAGAATACCTAGTAATATAATGCCTAAATTTATTAATGGAATAAATGATGGCAATGAACTATTTTTTTGTTACCATATAGTTCAGTTCAGTTTGACAAGAGCCATATTTTTACTATCATAATAGATAGCATATGGGATGTGAACTTCCCATTGTCCCAAAATTTCTCCTATGGAAGTATCTAAAGCATCAGAAGATATGTGAAAATGCAATGTCCAATTAGTCCCTCTTAGTATAAGCGTTGTAGATAACCTTTTATTTAGTTCTGCAAACACTTCCTGGCATGCCTCTATCCAAAAGTTGAGTGTTTTGTTATGATATTATTCATCATATTTTATGAGGTATATGTGCTCATGGATATGATTTTTAGCTCTATTATATGTTTGTAGGTGGCAATTTTTATATCTAATATTATTGTGGTACATCTATTTTCTATATGAGATCCAATAGATTTGATTTTATTGTTGTAGATTTGGTTTTTATATGGAAGCCACTGGATCTGATTTTCTATGTTATAGATCAACTTCTAATGTTATTTATATAGTTGTAGATGATAGCTTATGAATATTATTTTATTTTATTTTACATGGTTGTAGATGACATCCATGAGATCTGATTTCATTATCATTTATATGGATTTATATGGAATCCCTCATTTTTTGTTTTCTTTATGTGATTATGGATGTAGGTGGAAATCGACATAGATGATTTTTAATACTATTAACATGGTTGATGATGGCATCCTATGGATATTTTTAATTATATTTTTATGGAAACTTACAGAACTAATTTTAATGATGACTTATATGGTTGTAAAACATCTAGTAATTGATGTTTCGTTACATTAATGCTTGCATTTAGCTTGCATTCCATGTGCATTTGGAAAATAATATGCATTGAAAGTTTGCATTTCTTTTTTTAAAAAGGGGGTTGATTGTTCCATTTTATTGGATTGTTGGAATGTTTTCCTAGCCATAGTTTCCCTTATTCCTCTATGCATAACCTTGATTCATACTTTCCCTTGGGTTTCCATTTGTCATTGGGATTTGATTCAAGGTTGGGGACATCACAATTTGTGAGTAGAAAAACTCAATGGGTAAAGGTTCACAGCTTTCCCAACCACTATTCTCATCTACAACCATATATTTTCCACTTAAATCTATAGTTATCCTTCCAAATTAGAATTTGTGTGTAAGGAGTAGTCTTATAATGGTAATGATAATTAATATCAAGAGGAATAACTCTACATAGTGAAAATTTGCATGAATAATAGTGATAATGAGTTGTTGACTCCAAGGATATGAGAAAATGGTGAAAAGAAAAATTAAATAGATTATTTCCATATAATAAAGGATTTATGAAAACTAACATAACTATCATAGAAGTAAATTCACCCCCATTCTCCCATAACAACATGAAAGCCCTTTTCCCACCAACCTCACACATGCATTCAATGATCATATTTAATAGTAAAATGGAATTAATTGGCTCATTTGAGGAACATGGAAAAAATTGAATGATTTATAAACTTGACACTCGGAAATAGAGGATTTAATCTCCCATGGGCCCCCTTTCCTCTTCCCCTTTCATGGAATCATAGCCACTCTACTGCTCTTTAAACATCCATCTTGGACCATTATAATATTTTTCCAACATAATATTTACATATATTTCAAGTTAGCATGACAAGCCAACTATATATTCCATTAGAAATATTTACATCATACATGCCTATCCATTCACTAGTCGGACCTTGGCCTTGATCTCTACACTAGGAGTCCATACTATCGTATTTACATCATTTACATAATTTGATTCAATACATTACAAGTCAAAACTTGGAATATTTCCTATGTTTAACTCCTAGGAGATCCAACTCCTAATAATCCACCCTATTGATTACTTTTCTCGTGACAACAAGTACTTACACTTTTTGTTCCACCTTAACTTTGACCTCATCCAAGTATATTCTAACTATGTGTATAGAAGGTCAAATTAAATTTAGTAATGTGTATGCTCTCTAATCTTGGGAAAATTCTCCATAGCATTTCCCCATATAGTGTTCTTCATAGCCTACAAATTCATCTTCAACTTGAAATGCTCTAGGACCATTTCATACTTGTATTTCCATGTGTGCTTGTCCACCCTATTATTGGCCAATTCTACTTTTGTATCAACCATATTTTTATTGACTCTTCCAAATTTCAACCTTGTACTCTTTAGATACTCATTTATCTTATATACTAAGGCCTATGGAGTATGACATTTTATAGTAATCTATTGTTGTTTATCCACCCAAATTATCGCTTAATTTATTAATTCATTTTTTTCTATCACAAGAGTGTAACATTTCCTCAGTTCTAATATTATGGTTGTGGGAGGGGGTGCCTTGAAAATTTATAATCTAAAAGCCTTGATATTGAAGGTATTGATCCCTTCCCAAACATCATCCATTTGAAATGTAAATATAAGAATATATACCTTATCTCTAAAGTGTGACATGACTTCTATATTCACCTAATTTTTAGATTTCTTTATTCACCTAATTTTTAGAGTTTCTTTATTCACATACTTCTATTTTAGTAAGGAGACATCTTGAGTGGGTTTAATGGTTAAGAATATTTGTTTCCTTCTAAAATTTTATGTGTTGAAATTTGGAGGGTGGTATCACACACCAATTTAGTGTTTGGATTGGTTGGCCATCAAATTATATTATGATTATTATGATTACTATTATTATTGCAAGTATCATTTTTCAAGTTTTATAGTTGATTTATTAGGAAAAAATGGATGAATAAAGACATAGAAACTTTAGGTAATACACTAGATTTGTTATACTCACTATAAAATTATTTTGCAAGTTGGTGCTTCAAAATTCAAATCTACAATGTTAAAGGTATGGTTTTGGTCTCTGCAATACAAAAACATGGATTTCATGACATCATGGGGTTCAACCCTCTTTGAGTTCCTTGATGTATGTATGATATCCAATGAGACTATTTACAAATTGTAGATTCACATCAAGTTGTATATGTAATTTTGTTTATATTAATAATAAATGTAATATATTGAGTTTTACTACTATGCATATGATATTGACATAATTATCCCATATTAATTTTGATAAAAAGTTAAATAATAAATATTTCTTATGAGGAGGTTCACGTCGCTTATTGGTTTTATGCTTCTCAAGTAGCTATAGAAACACACATGGTGATAATTGCATACACCAAAAACCCACTTTTGTTTCCCATGTATAACTCTCTTGTATCTACAACCATTTCATGCAGTTCCTAGCTATTGAGGTTCCACAATTTGACCTCCATAGAAACAAGTGTTAACCTATGCTATTATTGTGATTAATTAAAGTGGGTGAAAGGGCATATATATGTAATGAATAGAAATGATTTTTCATATATATGGAATAATATAGCACACCCCAGTAAAATGAGTGGAATCCATGCTCAATCTATATCTAGTAGAGACTACATTGACTCCTCCTAATTAAACAACCATGGAGCCTCCTTATGAGGAACCTCAAATTAAGCAACTTTCCTTTCCCAATCTCTCCTCTACATTGATCCACTTTCTATAGTGATGTCACAACTCTAGTTTCACTCTATCTTTCCTCCTTTTTCGTGGGTTTGGGAGCTATCTCACATTAATATTGGTTTGGATATTATTGAATTTGGATGGTTGAGTGTTTTCTTTGGTCAATATTTATGCTTGCAATGGTGTTCAAAAGGGGGATCTTTTTTGGAAGTAGATGGTCGATGAAATTCCTAAAATTCACTACTTGATGTGTGAGTATTTTATATGGTTAATTCTTGGAAAGAAAGACAAGGCGTGTTGTTGATTAGAATACCTCATGGTCATAAGGTACAGTTTCTTCAAGGGTAGTCTTGGGTGGCAAGGCCCTAATAAATTCTTAAAGAAAGAGTTATCTAAATTATGGTTTACAAATGTTGCATTGCGTAATATTAGTTTTTATGTGTTGTGAAAGGTGTAATGACTTCAAACACTTGGAACATCCAGATTGGAAAATGATTTTGATGAAAATAATATAAAATAATTTATTATAGAAGGTAACATCATGGAATTCCAAGGAGCATTTAAAAATTTTACGATCGAAGATAAGAACTTTGCTTCAAAGTTTTGGTATTTTAAGCACTTAGGAGGTGAAAATTTTCTAGGTTATATTTGGATGGTTATTTTCTCTTTCATGGTGAGTCATGAGAAGGGTAAAATTGATTCATACCTCTAGTATCACTCTAAATTTCCTCTTTAGTCATGAGTTTGGGAACCACCCCACATAAATATTAGTTTGGATATTATTGAATTTCGATGGTTGAATGTTTGGTTTGGTCAATTTTTATGCATCCAATGACGTTGAAGAGTGTGACTCATTGTGGAAATAGATGGGCGATGAACTTCCTAAATCCCACTATTTGATGTGTGAATATTTTAATATGCTAAATTGTTAATAAGAAAAACAATATGCATGATACCCATGAGAAATCCTAATGGTTAGTAGGTTGTAAATAATTCCTTGGAGGCTAGGATTGGATTTTAAGACACTAATAAGTTTATAGAAAAGAGAAATAAAAGGCCATATATTTCTTGTTTGGCCATATCCAATATCTCCTTTCCATTAATATGCTTTGTTTAATGATCATGCAAAAAAGGTAAAGTTTTATGGCTTCACTGTAGCATTTAGATACTATTGTAGGATATAGACTTTTCCTAAGATATGATGTTGAGAGTGTGACTTGGGTTGTTTACAATCACTAATTTTTGAGCTCTTTGTGCTTAACCTCACCTCTAATATGTGTTCCATGATTGGAGGGATGCACAAGTAAGACTTTTGAAAAATCGATTACCTCCTTCGGATAACATTAAAAAGGTAAAGAAAAACTATATATATATGACGAGTACTATTAGACTACATAGGATGGTCAAAAAATGAATTATAAATTAAGCTCCCTTAATTTAGAAAATAGTTTTTAAATAGAAAGAGTAATATCACTAGAAGAAGAAAAGAACATCTTGAATGAAAAGTTTGTTTCTATAGGGAAATATCCAGAGGAAACCAAGGATTTTTCCTGCTTAATAAAATTGATGTAGGTGAAGATGAAAACTATAAAAAAATTTCACACTTCAAAGCTGCCCCATAGTCCAATAGTTAATAGAAAAAAAAAATGAATCTACTAGAGGACATTAAATTTTTAAATACTGAAAAGTTTCAACGTAATATTAGAAACCCATCATTCGACGAGGAAGTGGCCTCATTGGAAGTGGATAATATAGATATTATTACATTCATATTGCAACTAAATGAGGTATGGGAAGATCTTAAGACCTTGAACATTAGGCCTTGTAGGTTATATATGTTCAAGGCACCCCATCCCACCTGTTAATGTTTGAGCAAGTATCAAGATACTTGAAATTTAAAACTTTAGATAAACAAAGGGTCTAAGGTTCATGAAATTAAAAAACATGCTATGTTTATTCTTGGATAAATTTTCTTTTCTAAAAATGATTTAAAGGTATCAAATCAATCAAAATATCATCCAATAACAGTGAAATAATGGATCCAAATGCAAAATATCACCTAATACACTCAAATCTCAGCAATATTTAATAAAAATTTTGAACAAAAGCTCAAAAATTACTAGTGAAAGTGATCTTTCAATATTTCCTAAAGAAGATTAAAAGCCTCCTAAATTCAAATGAAATACTTCCTAATTCTCTCAATATTGCTTCTAATAGGTCCTAAAAGGTCTTTGGTTGTCATCTTAAAGTCTGCAAAGTCTATTTTCATTCCAAATTAAAGGCCTAAAACAATGCTTAATTTTTTTTTCATTTTCAAGCTAGATTCATACAAATCCTTAAGATCTTTAAAAGATCCTCAAGTCTTGATCAAATTAGTTGAAATTAATATCTAAAATACATGTTAGAGGATTCCTAATCCATATACAGTAGAAAGAACCAACCAAAATGGTCAAAAACTAAAGATTATATGTCAAAACTTTTCAACAACCCATGACTTTCTCATGTTGGGGAAATGCTCTGTTGTAAGCTAACCAGGTGCATCAACCAGCTCAAGGAAAGAAATTTGAAGATATGGGCCTGAATTCACTTGAATTTGATGTTTTGAAGGTAGATATAGGTCAGTTTTAGACTCCTAATCAGAATTAAGGTGTCTAATGATAGAAATTATGTTAATCCCTAAATTTTGGGGACATTTCCTCCTATAGTCTGGCACTTAACCTACTATATGGTGGCGTATTACATATTATTGATGTAGGATTGGGCCTATTAGTGGATCTATTAGTTTTTATTGTACACCTATGTCTCCTATATATAAGAAGGAGATATTCTCATGTTAGAAGCATTGTATATTGTCTTGTCTTGGGTACACAAGTACATTGTGTAAGGAGGTTCCTCCCTCAAAGAGGATTGTTATTTATCTTTGTTCTTCATTATTAAGGTGTGGATTACTCTCTTTTGGTCTATTTCTACTATTTTTATGTTATTTCTGGGACTTGGTTGCATAAGATTTGGTATCCGAGCTCTTTCCTCGGGGTTGGCTTTTACAAAATGAGTCATCATGGAATTTTCACTACAAATTTTTTTCTACAAGGATTTAGAGATCGAGATTTAAGATTTTTATTGTACAAGTGTGTCTTGAAAATTGATTCCTTCCTTAAGGATTATTTGATGGTGTTACCCTACCTTAAGGGTTCTCTATATCTTGGTGTTATTCTTATGGTGAATCTCTTTTGGCTTCTTTTGAAGTGTCCTATATTTTTGTTGTGATTCAATTTTTTGAGTTAAGAATGACTACAAGTGGTATCAGATCAACATCACATTCAAAGGAGTTTTGAAGAAGGAAAAATCATATGGAAACTTAACAAGTTATAGAAACAAGTACCAGACAACTATGAAATCAAGCTATTATTGAGTACCTCATCAAGTGGATGAACATACCAGGTATAGATTCAACATGGGAAGAGGATTCCTTCATACAAATGCATCGACAACTACCCAAGCATTGAGGACAATTCTTTTCTAAAGGGTAGGGGCATGTTAATCCCTAAATGTTGGGAACATTTAATCCTATAGTGTGGCACTTTACCCCCTATATGGCGGTGTATTACATATTATTGATGTGGGATTTGGACTATTAGTGGGTATCCTATATATATGAAGGAGATATTCTCATTTTAGAAGCATTGTATATTGTCTTGTCTTGGGTATACAACTACATTGTGTAAGGAGGTTCCTCCCTCGAAGAGGATTGTTATTTATCTTTGTTCTTAATTATTAAGGCATGGATTAATCTCTTTTGGTCTATTTATATTATTTTTATGTTATTTATGGGACTTGGTTTCATAAAAAATTAGGAATGAATGGAAATATATAAAGGCAAGAACACCCATTAATGAGGATAGCAAATCAAGAAATGAAGAATTAAAGCCCCAATTCCCCAATGGAGTCATCAATCTATTAGTGGAGTTTCTAGAGTTGAAGCTATGTCTTACTCTCATATTTCGATGGGATGGGTGAATCCCAATTGACAAAGATACAAATCAATTATCATAATTAACCTAAGATATTAAGCTTTCTTTCATGGATTTTGAGAAGGGAGGAAGAGAGGAGAATACCTCTTGTATCCATGGAGCTTGATGGAGTTTCTTGATAATTGATCTTGCAGACCTTTAAATATCCTTCACACCTACAAACCTAACCACAAAAATCCTTGCTATTATCCTACCAAACAATATTTGAGAACTTCAAGCTAGATCTAGTTGCCTACCAATTCAAATTCAAAATAAACCTTGGAGGGAAAACATTGAACAAGAATTGGGGGGGGGGGTGACTGAATTGATTTTTAATCAATGCAAATGAATGAATACTTACAATCCTTGAAGGTTCCTTCATTCTCCTTTTCTTAGACCTACTCCTCTACCATCTATGCCTTTGATGCCCAAAAGCTCTTGTAGTAGAAAATACATTTCTAACATTCAATTCCTCTAACATGCCTTTACTCTCACTTTCTGTCCTTTAATTCACCTCATATGTCTTTCTTATATAGCATTGGTATTTGTGCACCTAGTTACGAAACATGAATGTGAGACTAAATTTTTCATATTTTTTTTATTATATTTTCATCAAAACCCCACTTTTCATAGTTTTTTCCATTGTAGGAGTTATGAAAGATAGGTTTTTGCCCTTAAGTGGTCATAGAATTGTCATCTCTAGAGAAACCTTTTTCTTCAAACATTTATTCCTTTGTGGAAGCATTGGTTAGATAAGAGATTAAATCTCTCAATTGTTCCAAAATTTCTATCTTCATGTTGCAGGTGAAATAAAAATATGTTTTCATACCATCACTCTCAACGGTGTTAATTTTATTATTAACAAGAAGGTTTGTACAAAATGAATAGGTGGCATAACTGAGAAGAATCAAACTCCCAACATTTGATGAATAAAAAAAGAAAGGTGAAGATGTCAAAGCTTGTTTGTTGGGACTTAAAAAAAAAATCTAGTTGCATCAGTACACACCGAACATAAAAGCAAGGGTATTCATGTTAGAATAATCAACCCATAGTTAGCTACCTTAGACATTAATTAATCCATTTTTGTCTTATTTTCCTAGTTTCCATATTCCACTCTATGCAAGTTGTCCTCCACATGTCCAAGATGGTCAAACTTGCTAAAACTGAGTCATGGAGCACTTTGGAAACCTCTTGGAATCAATTCTGCTTACTCCTGAACCTCCCTAGCGCATATCTATTTTTGATGCTTTATTGCCTGCTTTTACTGAGTTTTATGGCAAAAGGGAAAGTATGACTAGGTGAAGTTGACTTGTTTTTTGCCCGCATCATCCTCCACTCTTTTATCCTAATAAAAGCATGTATGAGTTGTCCTTCCATCACCTATTAGATTTCCTAATTGATTTTTCCAATTCGTGAGCTCCTAGGAAAATTTGGAAACTGCTTTATGCACCTATGGGGATTTGACTAGATTTAGTAAGACTGCTTTTGACTAATTTGAATGGCATCCCAATGCATTCAAATATCTCATGTAATTATTTATTGTGGAAGAATATGAATTCACAAGGTTGGCTATTGTACACTTATTCAATACATATTAGTGTTCTGCTCCATATTCAGTCTCCTTTGTGTGTAATTTGCATGTTTGATTAGCAATTTTTGTGAGTGAAATTGCTCTAACACCTGGGTTCAATTTCCACATGGTATCAAAGCCTTTGTAGATTGATTTCTCTCCTTCCATATTGCTATTGTAGGGTCAACATCTTTTCTAGGAGCATTCTGCTGACTAAAGGGACAATTTCTGAGCTATGGATCAATGTCAGAAGATCATCTTGACTCCATTCAATTTCTTTGAATCGAAAGCAGAGATGGAGATATTGTTGAGAGAAAAATGCCTCTACAGGGTGACTATGGAAACTAAAGCAGAGCTCAATGTAGCTATAGAGAAAATTAAATGGCACAATAGGAGGGATGAGGCCTATGGTCTCCTATGTCTGAGCATATCTAGAGACCTCCTTTTCCATCTTGATGGATTGACATCACAAAATGAATTATGGGAGAATATTGTTGATATTTTTGGTAAAATGGATGAGATGAGAGGACATCAAATCAAGAATTAATTGATATCCTTGAGTCCCAGCAGCTTTGAATCCCTACAACTCTATTTTTCCAAGTTTAAAGCCCTTGTTTTGCAGCTAAAACATGTGGAATCAAAAAGAAGGAGGAGAAACTAGTTTTGGCCATACTCTCAAAGCTTGGCCCTAACTATTCAGTGTTTGTTTCAACCTTCCATGCCACCAAGTTGACAGCTCGATCCTAGAAGATGCCTAAACTTGTAGAGTTCATGGAATCTCTCACACAAGAACAAGATAAACTGGTGATGATGGGCACCATCAAACCTTCCAAAGACCAGGCTCTAGTTGCTGGAGATTTGAGGGTGGATTCAAAAGGTAAGAAGAAATATAAGAAGCCACCTAAGCAAAAGAGAGACAAGAGCAAGTCTCCAGAGGAGCCCCAAGGTTCCAAGAAGAACCCCCAGAAGAAGAAGAACAAAGGAGAAATGACCAAATGCGCATACTGCAGTAAGGGCAATCATCCTGAAAGCTCCTGCATGAAGAAGCAAATTGAAATGCTGACCCAACTCCTGGAGAAGAATAACATCTCCCTTCCTAATAGCTCAAAGAAGAGGGAAGGAGGATCAAATTCAGAAGACAAAGAGAGAGTTCATGCATTGGTTGCTAGCACATCAAGCTCACCTAGTTTCATCATAGATTCTAGAGCTTCAAGACATATGGTTTCGACCAAGGAGGCATTCACCTCTCTTGACATGTCTAAAGGTCCACCAATAGTACTAGGAGATGACTCTCTCACTGAAAGTTTGGGAAAAGGGAGGATTGATCTTGACCATGGTAAGTTCAGCAATGTATTGTATGTTCCAGGCCTTGCCTCTAACCTCTTATCAGTGTATCATATGACCCACACAGGGTCTCCAAAAAAGGTCATATTCTCCCCTGATGAAGTTGAGATCACAAATATCTGAAGTGGTAAAGTCATTGCAAAAGGAGTTGCAAATCACACTTCGAAGCTATACATGTGTTCACATTTTCTACCCTACTCAAACCCCTCTGCTCTTCTGATTCATGCTAATGAGGCAAGCAAGATTTGGCATGAAATATTTGGCCATATTAACTATAAGTATCTTTCTAATCTTAGTGAAAAAGAAATGGTCATAGGGTTACCAAAGATTAATTTTTCCAAAGGATTCTGTCAAGGTTGTATCTTAGGAAAACACTCAGAGCATAAATTTGGAAAGCTAGTCATGAGAGAACATCTGAACCTCTTGAGTTGATCCACAGTGATGTTGCTGGACCATTTGCTCATATGTCAATGATTCAAGCCAAATATGCATTGACATTCATAGATGACTTTTCCAGGTGCTGTTGGGTTTACTTCCTGAAACACAAGTCTGAAGTTTTTGGCCTCTTCAAAGTCTTTAAGGCTTTGGTTGAAAACCAGTCTAGGAGGAGAATCAAGATCCTTAGATATGAAAATGGTAGTGAGTATGTCAAGTCTAAGTTAATTCAATATTGTGCAAATGCAGGTGTTCAGATGCAGCATTCAATCCCCTACACACCACAGCAAAATGGTTTTGCTAAGAGAAAGAATAGATCACTGAGATAAAGAGATGGCAACCTGCATGATGGAGGCTAAGACTTTGCCACCAAATTTTTGGTCCAAAGCTATAAAATGTGAATCCTATATTCAGAATAGGGTGCCTCATAAATATCTTGATGGTATGACTCATTTCAAAGCATGGAGTGGGCACAAGCCAAATGTGACCCATTTCAGGATTTTTGGCTCAAGGGCTTGGGCTAGAATTCCAACATAAAAGAGGAAGGATTTGCAGCCCCAAATCCAAGAGTGTCTATTTGTTGGGTACTCTGAAGATTCAAAAGGGTACAAGTTGATCAATTTTAGCACAAACAAATCCTTCATTGAAAGGAGTGTTTAGTTCCAAGAAAAGCCTTTAGCAGTAGTTGAAGTTGGAGAGTCTTCTTCACCACCAGAACCACTGAATGTAAGTGAAGAGATAAATGAGTTTGCTGATTCTGATATGTATGATAATGATGATTTAATTGCATATCCTAACATTCGTACAAGACCAAAATGGGCAGCAAAGACCATTCATGCACCTGGGGAACTAGCTGGAAATCCTAGTGATTCTAGGAGGACTAGATCTCAGTTTGAGAGTGCCCTGTGTATGAAAGACCCTTTGTTTGCAGAGAAATGCTATATGATGGTTGAATCATACCCAAAAACATATTAATATGCATCACATGATCCAATATGGCAAAAATCCATTAACGAAGAATTCATCTCACTCCAAAAGAACAACATTTGGGAGCTGGTTGATCTTCCCCCAGGGAGGAAGCTAGTTCAATGTAAGTGGGTTTTCAAAACTAAGTTTGCTGGATATGTTTCACCTTTGAAATATAAGGCAAGATTGGTAGCCAAGGGCTACTCATAGGTACATGGTATAGACTACAATGAGACCTTTGCACCAGTGGCAAAGATGGACTCCATCAGGATAGCCTTAGCCATTGCAGCTTCGAAGCAGTGGAAGGTACATCACATGGATGTGAAGTGTGATTTCCTAAATGGAGATATTACTGAAGATATTTACATGCAACAGCCTCAAGGATTTTTTTCTAATCCATCTCTTGTGTGCAGGCTAAAGAAATCATTGTATGGACTTAAGAAAGCCCCCAGGGCTTGGTATGCCAAGATTGATGGCTTTCTGCTATCATTGAGTTTTGTTCAATGAAAGTATGATCCTAATGTTTATTTGAAGCTGATTCATGGTTATTTTATGATTATTTTCTTGTATGTGGATGACCTTCTGATTACAGAAATCTCAAAGAATGAAATTGCCTCCTTGAAGGATGCAATGAACCATGCATTTTCTATGACTGATTTGGGGTTATTGAGCCAATTCTTGGGTCTCGAGATTGATCAAAACAAACATGGAATAAAATTAGATCAGTCCAAGTATGATTTGGATTTTTTGAACAATTTCAACATGAAATATTGCAAGCCAAGCAAGACTCCCTTCCTTTTAGGATTTAAGCTTGAAGAAGCAGGTTCTTCTCCTATGGTTAATAATACACTGTATAGGCAATTGATTGGGTGTTTGTTGTACCTTACACATACTCGACCTGATCTTTCTTATGCAGTAAGTGTGGCTTCAAGATACATGGATCATCGTCATGAGATCCATTGGAGAGCAGCCAAAAGGATCCTTAACTTTGTTCAGGGAACAAGGACTCATGGGATCTTCTACAAAGCTAAATCTAATCTTGATTTCATTGGGTTTACTGATAGTGATTGGGCAGGTGGAAAAACAGATCGAAAGTAAACATTAAGACATGTGTTCATGCTTGCTGAAGGACCAATCAACTGGTCAAGCAAGAAACAAAGTGCCATTGCACTCTCATCTACAGAAGCATAGTACAGAGGAGTTGTAAATGTAGCAACTCAATGTTTATGGTTGCAAGGGTTACTTGGTGAGTGTGGATTCGAATCAATATAATAATCTACTATCTATTGTGATAATCAGAGTACCATTCAAATTAGCAATGATCCAGTTCAAAGACAGAGAACCAAACACATTGATATCCATATGCACTATGTCAGACAGCTTGTGCATGATGGCACCATTCATCTACTCTTCTGTGCATCTTCAGAACAAGTATCAGACATATTCACCAAAGTTTTTTGTGAGAAGACATTCAGCAATCTCAAATCACTGTTGGGGATTGTTGATCATACTGTGAAGCATGATTGATGACAGGATTTTCAAATTTTGTTTTACTGTCCATGTTTAAGGGAGGATTTTTCCCACTGGGTTTTTGCCTCTTTCCTTGTTTAATTGGACATGCAGTATGTAAAGGGTGACTAAGCCTTGTTTCTAGGCCCTATAGTTTTCTGATATTTTACTCATAATTCAGGCTTAAGGGGGGGTGTTAGAATAATCAACCCATAGTTAGCTACCTTAGACATTAATTAATCCATTTTTGTCTTATTTGCCTAGTTTCCATATTCCACTCTATGTAAGTTGTCCTCCACATGTCCAAGATGGTAAAACTTGCTAAAAATAAGTCATGGAGCACTTGGGAAACCTCTTGGAATCAATTTTTCTTTATTCCTAAACCTCCCTAGCACATATCTACTTTTTCTGCTTTATTGCCTGCTTTTGCTGAGTTTTATGGCAAAAGGGAAAGTATGACTAGGTGAAGTTGACTTGTTTTTTTCCCTCATCATCCTCCACTCTTTTCTCCTAATAAAATCATGTATGAGTTTTCCTTCCATCACCTATTAGCCTGCTTAATTGATTTTTCCAATTTGTGAGCTCCTAGTCAGATTTAGAAACTACTTTATGCACCTATGGGGATTTGACTAGATTTAGTAAGCCCGTTTTGACTAATTCGAATGGCATTCCAATGCCTTTGAATCTCTCATGTAATTATTTATTGTGGCAGCCTATGAATTCACAAGGTTGGCTATTGTACACTTATTCAATACAGATTAGTGTCCTGCTCCATATTCAGTCTCCTTTATGTGTAATTTGCATGTTTGATTAGCAATTTTTGTGAGTGCATTTGTTCTAACACCTGAGTTCAATTTCCACAATTCATTTATCATTTGAAAGGTACATCATCCATTTCGTGGGATCAACTAGTTAAACTAAAATATATATATAAAGATAGAATCTCCTAGAGAAATTTCAAGAAATACTTATGGAAAGGTTATCTCTCAAAGAACTATTATGACAAGAAGATGGAGGACTTCTTTGAACTCAAGTTATGCAGCATGATTATGGAATATTATGAGAAAATGTTCCTAGAAAGTTTGAAGTATGAAAACTTCATAAAGGATTAGAAAGTGAATATTCATAGGTTCTTCAGTGGTTTATCGGATACCTATAAAGGCACGATCTAATATGATAGACCAAATACCCTTAAAGATGTCGTTTGGAAGGAAAATCATGTATATGATGAGAATAAGAAAAAAGATACATATAAAAAGGATTGGAAAGGTAAGAAAAGAGACAAGAAAGAACAAAGAAAGGAAGGATTCAAGCCTCCATCAGTAAGAAACAATAATAACTCATATCAGCAAGAGCAAAGCAAAAGAAAATGAAAAGAAAATTCAGACAAAAATACAAGCCCGCCTATTGAATGTTGGATATGTAAGGAGAATAACTATTCTAGGTTGTTTCCACATAAGGGAAGAACCATTAACAACATTCAAGAAGGCTCAACTATTGGTGATGTTGGAATAAGTATTCCAAGAATATATGCATCCTCGGATGGTAGACATGTTGATGATAGGTCCCAGATGATTGAGGTAGTAGGTAAGATTGATAATATACCCATAGATATTATGATTGATTCTGAAGCTATCTAAATTTACATTGCACCTAACATATTTGAGAGATGTTACTTGATGAAAATAAATATTGAGACAATAGGTTTAGTGTAGTTGGCTAGAGGTACCAAGAGGAAGGTCACAGAAACAATAAGGAAATGTTTTTTTGGAAATGAATGGATTAAATAACTTTACAAACTTGAACATCCTATCTTTAGGTTCATATGATGTATTGATTGGCATGTATTGGTCGGATGGGAATCATGTCATAATTGAATGTCACAACAAATCTTATACTTTTTTGGATGAAAAAGGAAATGAAGTGACAGAGAGAGGTATACCTAGACCCATATTTCTAAGAAAGATCACAGCTTTCTAGTTGAGAAAGTGTTTCAGAAAAGGTTTATAGTTGTATGTAGCTCATGTGGAGGAGCCAAATATTAATTCTTGCACATGATCTAGGAACTAAGAAGCAATCTCATGAAAGAATAATCAACAAATACTCATGAAATGGTGTTAATCAGAACCAGAATTGGTTTCCATTCTGTATATTTAATAAACAATGAATGGTTACAATACCAATGTCAAGCAATAGCTTAACTCCATGAAGAATTCGAATACCTAAGGAGACAATTCGAATTCAGTGAGTGAGTCTAGCTTAACTAACTCTTAGCCATTCAATCACACTCAGTTAACCACTTGACCAAAACCCTAATTGACTCACCAAACCCTAATTGAAGTCAGAGTGCAATAAATGATTGAATCTCAACTGAAGGAGATCAAACACATGTCATAGCAAGCCAACCATCAAGTGCTAGTGCTCCATGACTTCAATGAAACCCGATGAGGTTAACTGAAGCTGAACTGACCATCAGAAGTTGGTGGAGGCACCTTGTTGACTCCATATCATTAAATAATAATAAATAATCATTAAATAATATATTTAATGAGAGGAGGTGCCCTAACTGACTAGTTGAACTGATTGTAACCACCAGTTAGCAATTAGGTGCATTAATATCACTCAGATCACCCCCAGAGTGCTCCAGTTAGCCTCCTTGACTGTAGGAGAAGGATAAGTTAGCCTCCTTGACTGTAGGTAGGCATGGGTGTGACTGAATGATGGCAATTAATGCTCCACTAATGTCAATTAAACTTAGTATAGTGGTTTAACTAGGCCAATTTGACCAAAAGAGTGTGTATGATGGTAAATGTCTCCAACACGCCCCCTTAAGCTATACTCATGAAGAGTTAGAAAATATAGATGCATAAAAATGCTAGGGCCCTGGCAACAAAGGCCATAGGTCACCATGTACAATAAAGTAACTTCTTAATATAACCAAGGAAATGGGGAAAACCTCATGGGAAAAATACCCCCCCTCAAACTAAGCAGTAAATCAATAATTGGTTCTTCTATGCAGCAGCATCCTGAGACTGTGCATGTGAAACTATGAATCCAAACTAAATGAATATGTCTAGAGGAATATTCCACTTTGGAAGAAAAACAATGCACTCAACTGAATCAGAAATATAAACAGTTGCACGGTGAAAACTGGACCCATGTAGAGCAACTGAAATCATCTGAAGAGAGAGCAAAGGTTCTTGAGGATTTGAACCATGTGTGGAACACTCAAGAAACCGATATGTTGCAGCCTTGAACATAAAACCATGAGTGGTAAAATCAGCACCAATGTTTAGGAGCAAGTGTCCAAGGAGATGCAAAATGTATTCCTCTTTACTTGTTCTGTGAGGAGATGAGCATGTGACCAAAGGTAGAGAATCCCTGGGACTCTGGAGAGTGAATGCTTGAGCTCCATAATATGATATAGCTTCAAAAATATCTAATAATTCACAAAATAAAATATCAGCAACCTCATAAGAGGAAACTAACACCAAATCCCCAGCAGCAAAATTGAAGAAGAACTGCGATACTTGATTTTTCACACCGGAATTGGTGAGAGCAGCTACAAGCATGACTGAAAGCTCTTGTATTTTAAAATATGAACAAAATAATATCAGATCAGAATGTAAATTAGATATAAATAAGTTCACAACAGATCCAAAACTATGAAATCAAATCAAATCCCTAGCAGCAGTTTTGTAGGAGACTTGCGGTACTTGTTTCTTCACACCGTTGATGAGAACAGCTACAAGCAGTACTTAAGGTTTATGAACCTAAAATTTTGAACCAAGCAATATCATATCAGATCCAAATAAGATCATATTAGATCCAATAATTTTCATATCAGATCCAAAAGTATGGTCAACCGAGACGGTGGATGCACAGTTTTCTTCTTCTTCAAAATTCTGAATTTTGGTGCATGCAATCCTGCAGGAATTTGCTGGAAGATATAGATCATGGGGAGAGAATGTGTCACTCTTATAATCTGATATTTCTTCCAAAATATCCATTTTTTTACATATTTTCACACCAGCAGCAACATTAGAGGGAGAAAAATCAAATTTCTCTTCACTTTCGGAAGCAATTACTGGTAACTTTTGCACAGAATTCAAAGGAAAATCACCGGTGAATGTTTGCATGGAAGTGCAGCAGCATTTTTCTTCAATATCAGAGATTCGAATGTCTTCTTCTGTTTCAGCAATATGAGAAGATGAGATATCAGAGATCTCATGAACGTTCCGAGCATCAGGAGAAGGAGTCACTTCATGGAGACTTTCTTCAATTCGAATTGAATGTGTAGAAGATTCTGCTTCATCTTCATCTTGAGAAACTTCATCAGAGAGAGTAGAGGCTGAGAATTTTGAGTGAAGAACTCTTGTGGTGCTAGCTGTGATCTCCAAAGTACTATTATGATCCTCATTGTGCTTCCCAAAGGTTCTATCCAATATTGTCCAGAAAGTCTTTGGGTATTCAGTAGAATCAATAAGGTAGTACAAGCTAGGAGAAAGGGCCAGACATATTGCTCCAAAAGCTCTATCACTGTCATTTAGCCAGTCATTCTCATTCTCATAAGACACTTTTCCAAGTCCAATAGACACCTCATAGAGACCTCGTCTCTTCAGAGATGCAATCATCTTCAACTTCCATTCCGAATAGCTTGTGAATGGGGTGAGAAGAGGGATTGATGAGTTTATTCGAAGTTGTACCTGTTAAGACCTGCAAATCAAAACAAAAAGGGCACCGTAAGGTCAAACAGCCTGCACATTCTAGGCTTTCATCACACCAAGCATAGTCAATCAAGCAAGCTTGATCAATAAGTTCTTTACTTGGGATATTGAGTGGTAAGCCTTGGCTTCTGCTGCAGTGCTGGATTTTTGAGCTATTGCTCAAATTTCATGGAGAAAACTGTCAAAAAGCTTGTTCTTGAGAGATAGATCTTCGATCTACCGTATGCTCTGATACCATATTAATTCTTGCACATGATCTAGGAACTAAGAAGCAATCTCATGAAATAATAATCAACAAATACTCATGAAATGGTGTTAATCGGAACCAGAATTGGTTTCCTTTCTGTATATTTAATAAACAATGAATGGTTACAATACCAATGTCGAGCAATAGCTTAACTCCATGAAGAATTCAAATACCTAAGGAGACAATTCGAATTCAGTGAGTGAGTCTAGCTTAACTGACTCTTAGCCATTCAATCACACTCAGTTAACCACTTGACCAAAACCCTAATTGACTCACCAAACCCTAACTGAAGTCGGAGTGCAATAAATGACTGAATCTCAACTGAAGGAGATCAAACACATGTCATAGCAAGCCAACCATCAAATTCTAGTGCTCCATGACTTCAATGAACCCCGATGAGGTTAACTGAAGCTGAACTGACCATGAGAAGTTGGTGGAGGCACCTTGTTGACTCCAGAACATTAAATAATAATAAATAATCATTAAATAATATATTTAATGAGAGGAGGCACCCTAACTGACTGGTTGAACTGATTGTAACCACCACTTAGCAATTAGGTCCATTAATATCACTCAGATCACCCCCGGAGTGCTCCAGTTAGCCTCCTTCACTGTAGGTAGGCATGGGCGTGACTGAATGATGGCAATTAATGCTCCACTGATGTCAATTAAACTTAGGATAGTGGTTTAACTAGGCCAATTTGACCAAAAGAGTGTGTATGATGGTAAATGTCTCCAACACCAAAAAAAGGAAAAGAACTAAAGTTACAAGAATACCCAGTGTTACAAGAATATGTAGATGTATTTCAAGAACTTTTAGGAATGTGACCTCAGAGAGAGATTGAATTCACTATTAATTTAGTGCCATGTGTAATTCCTTTATCTAAAGAACCTTATAGAATGAGTACTCTCGAATTGAAAGAGTGGCAGATGCAGTTAGAAGAAAATTTGAAGAAAGGTTACATAAGGCCTAGTGTGTCACCTTGGGGAGCTTCTATGTTGTTTCTAAAGAATAAAGATGGAACTTTAAGACTCTATATACTACAGACAATTGATAAAATAAACAATCATAAACAAGTATCTCTTTCCAATGATCGATGACTTGTTTGATCAATCAAGAGGAGCCAAATTATTCTCAAAGATAGATCTCAGATATAGATACCGCCAAGTCAAAATAAAGATTGAAGACATTAGTAAGACAATATTCAAAACTAGGTACGGTCATTATGAGTTTACAGTAATACCTTTTTTATTGAAAAATGCATAATCAACATTCATGTGTTTGATGAACGTAGTTTTTAGAAAGTTTTTGGATAAGTTTGTGATTGTGTTATTGGATGACATCCTCATCTATTCCAAGTCATAAGAAGAACACATTTGAGGTTTCCCATGTGAAGAGGCAAGTTAACTTTGCTAGATCTTTTGGACATCACTAATTGAGGGGTTTTTTCTTAAGTTTCATCTATTACTCTCTTGTATTTCTTGTTTAACAAGGGTAATTTATCGTGCACTACTATTTTTCTCTATAATTATGAGTTTTAAGTACATTACATTGTCATCAAAACCAATAACATGAATTATATCAATAAAAGTTACACATATACCATAAAGACCAATCATGCCAAGTCATTGACATGAGGACATCAATGCTACCTAGTCATAATTAAAAATACCAATTCTAGATCATCAAAATTACCTATGATACATATTCATTTTCAATATTATTAATGCTACCATCATTATCAAAATCATGAATTCTAATAAAACCATCAAATAAATATTGTCATTGCTACAAGAATAAGGATGTTACATCATCAAAAGAATGGAAATGTTACATAGTTGTGATCAATAATAGCAATGGTGTATCATCAAATCTACTAACACTACATATTCATTACAAGAAATAAATTGTTAATTAAATAATCAATTAAGGAAACACCACCATTAATAATAGTCTATTCAATCACAAAGATATCTAGGTCTACCATATTTCAATCATGAGTAGAAGAAACTTCTTATAAGATAAAGAAGGGACATTGTATTAGCACATATCAAGGGATACTCACCATAATCCATGAAAATTATAAGCATCAAGGCACATGTGTTTCCTATGGAGAGAATATATTGAATAAGAGATCATCTAGTAAGGAGAAATTTAGGGCTCATTTTGAAATATCAATTATGAAACTAGAGGGTAGATAATGCATTATATAATCATCTAAGAGAATCCATCACGTGTTACCAATGTGTTTCTCAAATCAACAACTAATCTCCAATCAAAAACTCAACCACTATCCATGAAGTGGTGATGATTGTATATAAAATAGCAATAGTATGTGACCAAACCATAAACAACCAAAACTAAAATTCTCAAATAGTAACCACCATACAAAAATGGCACTTACATATTTCAATTCTCCGACTCATAACCCACAACCTAAGGCCAATTTGTCATTTTACAATGACGATAGCTGAAAAGAATCTAACACAAAATACAGATTTTGACAGTACTGAGCTACAACAAAATATATGAGTTTCTAAAATAAAGAACAGATTGGAAGCCTAAACACTAAGAGTTTGGGAATCAATTTATTACTTCACATACATCATAACAAATGAGGGTGAAAGCCCCCACGATTGGGAGTACTTGCCTCAGCCCGACGAAGTTGCAATGTGAGAGCATAATTATCTGCCTGTGAAACCCTTATCTGCTCTTCACTTTGTGATACAAGTTCCTTCACACGCTGCAATTCGTGCACTCTTTCCTCATGCTCCGTCTGATGCTGGTGCTGTATGACAACAGCTCGCTTTAGAATGCTATTCTGATGAGAAACACTTTCGACTTGTTCCCTCAATACTGCATTTTCCTGTTGCAAGCTTTCAACATTTATAGAATCTCCTGCAGTGCGACTAAGTATAGTCTTTTCAAGTAACTCCAATGATGTTGAAACACGTAATCTTGCATCATCCATATCTGAGGAATTCTGCATCTCTCGCAAAAGAAACTCGACCCACTCACAACCATTAACTGGAACTGGAACTGGAATGTTTGCAGCTGCATGTGGCTCTGGATTTGGATTTGGCTCAGCAAGAATCGTTGTAGGAGAAGAATGGATTGGCGAATTAGCATGATAAGTGCGGAACCTCTTTGAGGTGGGTGGCGCTGTAATTTCTGCGTCTTCTTCATAAGCAACTACTGACCTCTTTCGAGATACTAACAATGTGCCAGACATGGTTTCTCCTCGCCTTCTTCCAAGTCTTCCTTCTTTGTAAGTACTGCGACTTGAAGAAAACGTTGAGTTCACCCTGCTGTATGTTCAAGGTGTCGCTGCACAGCCCGCCGTTTTAAACTCTAATCAGAAAACATTTCACTGTTTCAGTGTTGGAATAAAGTACAAGTATTTTCTCTCATATATATAAAGACGGGTAAGAAGATTTCCTAAATTATACGAGTTTATTCTTACGGTATAGGTAACTTTATTCCGCAAATAAAGAGCGATGTTTAATTTGATTGTGACTTTAAAAATAGAATATATATAGATTAAATCCTTCTTTATGACACTTACTCTTTGGATTAAATGTTTTTTTATAACACTTATTTTTTTAGCCGACTTTAACTATGTTAAAGTCATTGCTTGCATGGATGTATTTATGGTAATACTTTGATTTTCCCTAATATTAAGTATTGTCATCATTCAATTATATATAATAACAAGTATTGTTATCATTCAATTATATATAATAATGAAAGTTTGATGGATGTATTTATGGTAATACTTTGATTTTCCCTAATATCAAGTATTGTCATCATTCAATTATATATAATAATGAAAGTTTGAGTGAGTAGTTTGAGATTAGTGAGCATTACCCTAAAATTGTGGACGATTGAGATAAACGTGTCTATGTGCAAAAGTCTACTTAAATTAAACATGTTGATTATTAAGGTTTGGAGTGAATTTCCTAATTTTAATTTTACAACTAGGTTCCTTTGTAGGTTCTCACTCCATGCTATTGTATGTTAGAACCAACTTTAATGTATTGATTTACATGGATAATATGATTAATCAAGATGTCCAATGTATTGATTTACCTTATACTTTATTCCAATGTTAGAGATCATAGTGTACATCAATGAAAGCAAGATCATAGAAAAACTAAAGCCACCAATGATCCCAATCAACCAAGATTATTGAGTTTGATATCGACCAACTACTTGAGCCATCAATGATACATGTGGAATCTACAACTAAAATGGCTTGTCCTAGAAGGTTGAGATTCTCTAGTGTGTAAGTGCATGATAACTCATTACCTCAATTGATGAAGGATGTCGCATTCCCCTCCCAAAACAACATCTCTTAAGGATTTTGTATGATGTATCTCTTCACCTCTCCTTTTCAACTCCCAAATGACCTCAAAATCCATGGACCCTAAAAAAAAAAAATCCAAATATTGCATTGTGGAATATTAGTTTTCATGTGTTGTGAAAGGTGTAATGACTTCAAACACTTGGAACATCCATATTGGCAAACGTTGTTGATGAAGATAATATAAAGTAATTTCCTATCGAAGGTAATATCATGGAATGTTGAGTATATACCAAATTTAGGATCTAAGATAAGAACTTGCCTCTTTAGTCATGGGTTTGGGAACTACCCCACATAAATATTGGTTTGGATATTGTTGAATTTGGATGGTTGAAATTTGGGTTTGGTCAATATTTATGCATACCATGATGTTGAAGAGTGTGGCTCATTTTGGAAATAAATGGACGTTAAACTTCCTAAAGCCCACTATTTGATGTGTGAATATTTTAATATGTTGAATTGTTAATAATAAAAACAATATCCATGATACCCATGAGAAATCCTAATGGTTAGAAGCTTGTAAAGAATTCCTTGGAGGCTAGGATTGGATTTTAAGGCCCTAATAAATTTATAGAAAAGAGAAATAGAAGGCCATATCTTCCTTGTTTGTCCTTATCCAATATCTCCTTTCAATTAATACAATTTCTTTAATAATCATGGAAAATAAATTGGTAGAGTTCTATGACTTCACTATAGCATAAAGATAATATTGTAGGATATGGGCGGCTTGCACGAAGTTGGTTCCACTTTTTAGTGCCACTTCAGAAATCGGAAACGCACTTCCGAAGTGTAAATCGAGAACGCATATGCGTTATTAATGGAGTGTTCAAAATGAACAATGATGGTGATGATGATGATGATGATGATGATGACGATGATTATGAACAATGATGGTGATGAGGAGGAGGAGGAGGATGACTATGATGATGATGATGAGGATGAGGGTGATGATGATGATGAGGATGAGGGTGATGATGATTATGATGATGATGAGGATGAGGATGATGATGATGATGATGGCGATGACGATGATGATGATGGTGATGATGATGATGATGATGGTGGTGGTGGTGATGATGACGATGATGATGAGGAACAATGATGGTTGATGATGATGATGATGAATACAATGATGATGATGATGAGGACTATGATGGTGATGATGATGAGGAGGAGGAGGATGAGGATGGTGGTGGTGATGATGATGATGATGATGACAGGGATGACAATGGTGATGATGATGATGACAATGATGATGATGATGATGATGAAAAATGACAGTGGCGATGATGATGAACAATGATGCTGATGAGGAGGAGGAGGAGGAGGATGTCTATGATGATGAGGAGGAGGATGAGGGTGATGACGACGATTATGATGATCATGATCATGATGATCAAGATGAGGGTGATCATGATGATGATGAGGATGAGGATGAGGATGAGGATGATGAGGAGGATGGTGATGAGGAGGAGGAGGAGGATGGTGATGATGATGATGAGGATGATGATGATAACGATGAGGATGATGGTGATGACGATGATGATGATGATGATGATGATGATGATGATGACGACGATGGAAATGAACAATGACGGTGATGAGGAGGAGGAGGAGGAGGATGAATGTGATGATGATGATGAGGATGAGGGCGATGATGATGATGATGATGATGATGATGATGACGACGATGATGATGAGGAACAATGATGGTTGATGATGATGATGATGATGAATAAGATGATGATGATGATGATGATGATGATGAGGACTATGATGGTGATGATGATGATGATGAGGATGATGATGATGAATAATGATGGTGATGAGGAGGAGGAGGAGGATGATAACTATGATGATGATGATGAGGATGAGGGTGATTATGATGATGATGATGAGGATGACCATGATGATGATAATGAGGATAAGAGTGATGGTGATGATGATGAGGATGATGATGAGGATGATGATGGTGATGATGATGATGATGATGAGGATGGTGATGATGATGATGATGATGACGATGAGGATGATGATGGTGATGGTGATGATGATGATGATGATGATGATAATGATGATGACGACGACGATGACGATGATGATAAACAATGATGGTGATGAGGAGGAGGAGGAGGATGACGATGATGATGATGATTAGGATGGGCGTGATGATAACGACGATGATGACGATGACGATGAACAATGATGGTGATGATGAGGAGGAGGAGGAGGATGACCATGATGATGATGAGGAGGATGAGTGTGATGATGATGATGATGATGATGATGACGATGATGATGATGAGGAGGATGAGTGTGATGATGATGATGATGATGACGATGATGATGACGATGATGATGAACAATGATGGTGATGATGATGAGGAGAAGGAAGATGACTATGCTGATGATGATGAGGATGAGGGTGATGATGATGATGATGATGATGATGATGACCATGACGATGATGATCAGGATGAGGGTCACGATTATGATGAGTATGATGATGATGATGATGATGACCGTGACAATGATGATGAATAATGATGGCGATGAGGAGGAGGAGGAGGAGGATGACTATGATGATGAGGAGGAGGATGAGGGTGATGATGATGAACATGATGATGATGATGAGGATGACGGTGATGATGATGACGATGATGATGAGGATGAGGATGATGAGGAAGATGATGAGGATGGTGATGACGATGATGATGATGACGATGAGGATGATGATGGTGATGATGATGATGATGATGATGACAATGATGACGATGACGATGAACAATGATGGTGATGAGGAGGAGGAGGAGGAGGATGACCATGATGATGATGATGAGGATGAGGGTGATGATGACGATGATGATGATGATGATGAACAATGATGGTGATGATGAGGAGGAGGAAGGTGATGACCATGATGATGATGATGAGGATGAGGGTGATGATGAGGAGGAGGAGGATGAGGATGAGGATGATGATGATGATGATGATGACGACGATGAACAATGATGGTGATGATGATGATGATGACCAAGATGATGATGAGGAGGATGAGGGTGGTGATGATGAGGAGGAGGAGGAGGAGGATGATGATGATGATGATGATGATGATGACAATGATGATGAACAATGATGGTGATGATGAGGAGGAGGAGGATGATGACTATGATGATGAGGATGAGGATGAGAATGAGGGTGATGATGATGATGATGATGATGATGATGATGACCATGATGACCATGATGATGCTGATGGTGATGATGATGATGATGATGAGGATGAGGATTAAGATGATGAGGATGAGGATGAGGATGATGATAATGACGATGATGATGAGGAACAATGATGATGATGATGATGATAGGTTTAGTTGAAACTTTGATTTGATTCTATTTTCAAGAATTTGCAATGGAATGGTGATGATGAACAATGATGATGAGGAGGAGGAGGATGATGACAATGATTATGATGAGGATGATGACTATGATGATGATGAGGATGATGAGGATGATGATGATGATCACGATGACGATGATGATGAACAATGATGGTGATGATGATGAACAATGATGGTGATGATGATGATGATGATCACGATGATGATGATGATGATCACGATGACTATGGATGTGATGATGATTATGATGATGATGATGATGATAGTAATGAGATTTCACTCGCTTACTATAAATAGTAATTACTAAATCTTGAAAACTGTCAAAATATTTAATACACATATAAACACTCATTACACTGATGTCCATACACTTGTTTGAATATTCCTGGTACCAGATGATATGTTCTATTCTATGGACCGTACATTTGTAGACATCGATGAAAAACATTCCACCCCTCATATCTCTCCTGTTCCCCCCCATATATCTCCCATAACCATCCCTCCCTTCCCCTTATATTTCTCCTCCCTTCATCCCCCCATAATGTCCCCTACCCATCTCTCACTCCCATGATTCCCTCTACACCTTCCTCTCGCTCTTTTGACTCCCCCCCCACTCTTAACCAATGTAATGTTGGGCCATGAGCCACCCCATAGACCATCTGGATGGAATATTGGGAGTCTAAATGGTATTATAATGGGATAAGGATGCCATTACTCCTTTTTGCTCTTGTACCAAATTAGTTAAGCAAAAATGCATATGTGATATAGCTTATGCATATCGCATATGCGATATTAATAAGCTATAATGCATATACTTTATAACGCATATGTGTTTTTTTTAAATTAAAAAAATCGACGGGAATAAGGTTTGGTATTATGTTCGAAAATTGCTTCGGACTACCGAACCTATTGGCTAGGAAAAATAAACCAGGGCTATTGCTTGTCTTTTATAAATCTATCAATACGCTTAATTTTGATGGTGTGTTTTTCCATGACAGACACAATATTTTTTTATGAAAATTTAGAATATTTTAGAGTATGATCTTACGATTCTGAATATGTAATTTTTTCCTTCAAAACTATGTTTTATTTATTTATTATTATTTTTCTAAATTACACATGTCAGTTTTTAAAAATAGATACATTAATTGTTTTTTATATAACTTTTCATTTCCATCACCATTTCCTAAGAAAACTATATGGTGCACTAGATGAGAGCAAGCTCTATGATCTTATATATATATATATATATCAAGGATTTCATTAATTTTTGCCCCTAAATTGTTGCACCCGCACATAACATTTTCATTTCAAGCTTTTGTGACTTCCATAATTAATAATAATAATAAATAATTCATGAAAAAATATGAATAAATAGTGTTGCACTAGGCCCATATGTTCTTTATATGTCTGCAAGATTTTATCCCAAATTGACATCATTTACCTCATATATTGATGTACCCGCACAAACATATATGTTAAGATGTGCTGAAAAATTTAAAAACCTAATTTCACAAAAACTAATTTTATAATCATTTACACACATTTTTACTGTATAAATGATATATATTATGAAAGTTGATTCAATTACCTATCTTTTGTCTGTTTACTTCATCTTCAAATAAGTTAAGGAAGTACCCCTAATTGTCACCTAAAGTCAGTGTTTCTAGGTTTTTCCAATATTATGTGGCATCTAAAGTGTCTTTAAAGGAGTCCATGATTGTGCATCAGCCCATATAAATGTTTCCTAAGATATGATGTTGATAATCGGTTGTCTACAATGACTACTTTTTGAGCCCTTGGTCCTTAACGCCACATCTAAGATGTGTTTCCATGATTGGAGGGATGCACAAGTAATACTTTAGAAAAATTGATTACCTCCTTTGGATAATATTAAAATTGAAAAGAAAAACTATATATTAGTATATGACAAGTACTATTAGACTACATAGGAAGATCAAAATATGAGTTATAAATTAAGCTCCCTTAATTTAGAAAATATTTTTCTAATAGCAAGAGTAATATCACTAGAAGAAGGAAAGAATATCTTGAACTAAAAATTCATTCCTATAGGGAAATATCCATAGGAAACCAAGGAAGTTGTCTCCTTATTAAAATAGATGTAGGTGAAGATGAAAACTATAAAAATTAGTCACACTTAAAAGCTGCCCCATATTCCACTAGTTAATGAAGGAAAAAAAAATCTACTAGAGGAATTAACTTTTTAAATGCTGAAAATTTTCAACTTAATATTAAAAACCCATCATTCGACGAGGAAGTGGCCTCATTGGAAGTGGATAGGGTAAATGTTGTTACATCGACATGACAACTAGATGAGATTTGGGAAGAGATTAAGACATTGAAGATCAAGGCTTGTAGAATATATATGTTTAAGGAACCCCCTCCCACCACCATAATATTAGATGCAAGTAACTTTTAAATTTGGGATAAAACCAAAATAAAATTGCATTACTAAAATAAGTGATAGATTGGAAGGTTAAACATAAAGAGTTCATTGATCAAGTTGTTATTTCATAGACCTTTGTATACATGAGAAACAAGGATTTAAAGAAGAAAGGTTAAAAATTGGATGAGGCCCACCCAAAAATTATGGTAAATACAAAAGTAGAATTTTCCAATAAAAGCGTGAGGATAAGCACAAATCACTACAAGGGAAACACCCTCTAGTAGAGGTTATAGTGGAGGTTTTCAGTGTTACAAGTTTGGAAAAATTGTCCTAAAAACATTTGCTACAACATGCACCTATGTGTCTTCTTTAAATAACTCACACCATTGCATACAAATAACTTAAGCACATCAGCGCATATAGTACATTTTTTTAGCATCAGTACAATGTCCTTATCGTACTAGTGGTACATATATTTTATCAAATCACAAGTGTGTTTGTATATGTAAATAAATAAGCACCAATGCATATAGAATCACAATGAGCATTAGTGTGTATATTATAACAACAAGCACTAGTGTGTATTATATGTAAAGAGAACTGGTACATTTTGTATGCTAATGTGTTACAGATCTATAAATATAATGTTTATATATATGTATATATTTATGCTAAGATAGTTCCCACGGGGGATTTGAACTTGTGACCTTCCATTTACAACTTTTCATGTCAATTACTCATTACCAAGTGCCCTAATCCACATGGGATATTTATTTTATAGATTGTGTATGGTGTTGTGGTGAATTTTTCCATGCTGCTGATATTCAAATATAGTTTTTTAATTATTAGTTTTTATGTAATACAACTATATTTATAGTAATATTTATTTTCATATTTTAAATATCGTGTTTAGAAAACGGTGTTGGGTACATCGTCGTTGATATTACATTGTAAAATTCATTCATATATTTAGACAATAATGTAACATTTTGTAACACTAGACAATACTGTAGAAAAAGAAACCAAATTTATTATATATAAATAAGAATCCAAAATTTGGGACCACATAAAGGTTGTCGATAATAAAAATTTCATTTTGACATTGTTACAATTATTGATCACTTGTACTCGTCCAATTGAGGTGATATGTCCACGTTACAAAGAATGCTTGTTTTCCACAAATAAAATTTCCAAAAATATACAACTTGCAGTAACAACACTCAAATGTATTGATCATCAATCATTGCTTGAAGTTCTAAATTTACTCAAGTTGCTTCCATGCCCCATATCTACATTGTTATCAAGGGATATTCATCCTGATTTATTTGAATGTTTTGTTCATTGATGTTATTTCATTCCATATTTTCATGTTCCATCGACAATGTAATTGATGTATATACATTTATAGATAATATAATATTCAAAATTGTTTAAATAGAAAAATGTACCAATTTAATGAATGAATTAGAAACTTCACACATATTATGGAAACCATTCCTTATGTCGATCCTTAATATATCATTTGTTTGATCCTCTCCATACTTTGATTCATATTAGTTTAATACGCCATGAAAAAGCATAGATATAGTTATTATTATTATTATTATTATTATTCCAGTAATTAGGGATATTATAAAAAATCGTTATTTACAAATCGTTCAATTAACCCTTGATACCTAGACATATACTAAGTAACCTTACTTAATAAAATGTCACTCAAACGATTAGATGGTTTTCACTGTATATTAGCACATGTTAAAAAACATCCATGTTTAATTTAAATTAATTATGATACCGACATCACAAAAAATAAAAAATCTGAATTAAACCATAAGCACGTACAAACTTTGCAATCAACCCTTTTTCTCCTTGTCATCTTGTATGATGCGCTAAATGGATGCCATTTCTTTGGTTTTCGCTACAACAAAAAATTGAAAATGAGTGTTTCATGCAATAGTTAAACTCTATGCACATTAAAAATAAAACAATGATTACATACATTTGATGCATGTTGATGTTGGTATGGCTTCCCCTATGATGTGATTATATTCATTCCTTTGACCATATCATGGTACGATTTTTTTTACATCCATGCTAGCATATTTAGATATCATGTCATTCTTCCTCTCGAATTTTAGCAATCTTCCTGAGAAATGAAAAGAACAATGAAAAAAATGATAAATATTTATATGAAAATAAGCTTAGAAAAAAATTAACAAAAAATGTTTTGAAATAGTATATACATATTAAATACTTTTTTCACAATAAATACCTTTTAAAACATTCTTTCTTTTTGTTGTATGTTTTTTTCCATTGTAAGCATCATTGGTATTAGTGCCCACTACTCCAGAAATGCTTCATGTTGCTTAATTATAACTTGATTCTTAGATTCATTGGATTGATTTTTGTACTCTAAATGAAAAGTAAGCCTACACATTCTTTCCAATATATCCCTCTAACTCCATTTGAACTGGTGACCAAATCATCATCATTTAGATTCTTCTTAATTTTTATGTTTTTAGGGTGTACTACTTCCTCACTATGCATTCATGCACAACATTCAACAAATTTTAAATCTTACCATTGAAACATGATAAGTTATTCTTGAAAAGTATTGTTAGTAAGAACTAAAAAAAACTCACGTTAATCTCTTGTTAATCCACATAACTTAGTTTGTGAAATATCGATGGGCCAGCTCAATTGGTTGAGTGTTGTAAGTTTTGAGCAAAAAGTCTTGGGGTAAAATCCTTGAGTGACTATACATTGCTATATAAGGGCCTCACTTGATGTCCCCATTGGGTTAGCTCCATAATTACAGCAAAAAGGATGCAGCCCCTTTGGGGGGGGGCCTGTTATTTGTTCTCATGGATAAAGAATCCCCTACTAGGGGAGTTTGTGAACCACAACGTAAGAAAAACTCCACAGTTCACAAAAAATTATTAATTTTTTTTTGCTTAGCTTCTTCACTCAAATTGTAGTTAATCTTATAAATTTTTCTTAAACTTTTTCGCTACATGATATTCATAAACCAAAACACAACATTAAACATAAATATAATCCCAATATATTGCTTTCATATTAAAATAACAAAAAAATTACGATGTTATTTTTGTTGGATGTGTGTCCCTCTCTCCCTTTGATGTGGATTTTATTTTGTGATATTTTATGATCCATGTTTTATCAATGAATTCCATGCATAATGAAACACATAAATTATAAATTTTTTTAACACAATAATTAAATAATTTCAGGTAAATATGTATTCAAGAAAAATGGTGCACACATTACAGAAATTACGCACCGGTGCATAATATATGACAAAATCAACCGATGTGTGTTATATGTAAATATCCATTGCAAATGATTTTTCCTTTTTATATAAAAAACTTAAAATACATTTCCTATAAATATAAATGTAATGATGCATCGCTTTTAAATGTGCACTGAAAATAATGTAAGCATTTTAAAGTATGATAGGGATAGTCTTAACAAGTCGAATTCAAATGGAAACACATTAGGATATTAGTCCAGGAGCGACTAAAAGTTATGTGTGTGTGTGTGTGTGTGTGTGTGTGTATATATGTATGTATATATATATATATATATATATATATATATATAT
>LPNX010132630.1:31886-134591 GCA_001517045.1 Pseudotsuga menziesii | reverse complement strand
AATGCATAGTGATTGAAATGTGTGAATTTACATGGATTTTTCCTTGGAACATTTTTGTGTCTGTCAGACTTGCAACAAGTTACTATCAATTTTAAAAGAATTAGACTTGGGAATAACTTGGCCCATGTCAATAAATTCTAATATTGGTAAAACATGGAAAAAATCGAAATGACTTTGCAAAAAATTGACAAGCAGGAAAATCAATCGGCAGGGGAAAAATTGAAAAACCATCAATTGCTCCATGATTTTTTTCTACTCGGGTTACTATAGTTGTGCAAATGAAATGATGGTTCTTCAGCAAAGTTGGTCATGTTTTCATCTTGTGATGGTTCTTCAGAAAAAGCCTTCAATATATAGAGTAATTCACTGCATTTAGATCTGGTCTTGGAAATATATACAAGTTCTTGCATAGCTTACTTGCTATACATGGAATAAATGACAAATTTTATATAATAGAATTTCTTCCTTAAGGTATAAAATATCTGGTGATTTATGGGATATTTCTTCCCTTGGTTTTGTACTAGACTGGCCAGTTTTTTATTGAATACTGCGGGGAAGTCATATCTCGAGAAGAGGCCACGAGACGATCCCAGGCTTATGAAGCAGCAGGTGATGTTTTAAGACAAATATATAAATTTTAATATAAATCAGCATGGGGTTTGGGCTTTTGCATATATGTTATCAAGGGAATGGTTATGCTGTTGAACATGTTTGGCAAGGTTGAGAGATGCATTTGTCATTTCTCTTAATAAGTCTGAATTAATCGATGCCACTAGAAAAGGTAGCCTCGCTCGATTCATTAACCACTCTTAGTAAGTACTATTGAGTGTAAGCAAGCTTACCTATCTTATTCTGTTCAATGATTACAAGTTACAATAGAGTAGTGTGTAGGAGGAAAATCTTCTAATAAATGCAGGATTCTCTGTTCTTATTCAAGGTTTTCGCAGTTTCATTTGCAGTCTGCTTGCTAAAAAGGATTAAGTTTACTGTTTTGTAGTTTAATGCATTTCCTTATTCTAATTACTATTGTTATCGTATCTATTGGATGTCTGATTCCATCTGCTGTTAAATACCACAGCGAACCAAATTGTGAAACTCGAAAATGGACGGTCCTTGGAGAAAGTCGCGTTGGAATTTTTGCAAAGCGGGACATCCCTTGCGGAACAGAGTTAGCATATGATTATAAGTTTGAGTGGTATGGTGGTGCCAAGGTTCGATGTCTATGTGGTGCACCATCTTGTTTTGGATTTCTTGGTGCCAAGTCTCGTGGTTTTCAGGTAAACAGCTGGAGTATAAATGGTTCAGTGTAAAATCTGTTTTAATATTTGAGTCATCTCATTGGTGAGGTTTACAAAGGATAGCTGAAAGGTATTATCAGAGATGTTGTATTGTTGGAAATGGTCATTTCCTTTCTTGGTTTTGTTGTAATTCAATTTATTGTACTTAAGGCTTGAAAAACAGGAAAGTCTGTGTGCCTGTCAACCAGTCTTTGGTTATTTTGACTGAAATAACTATTATGAGGATTTTCGGCATGTTTATTTTTTCTTTATTATTAGTAGAATTCATAGGGATGGCTCTTTAAAAATGGAAAATGTGTTTTGTGTGGAGGATGGGCTTGATTTCATTTTTTTTTCTTAGGTTTTGCATCTTCATTCTTTGGTCTTCTGATATTATGCATATTTGCTAGTACAGGGTAGCACATTGCATATTGATTTCAATTTTAATGTATAGTTTTCTAGAAGGCCTTTTTTGTTCCAGTGCATTATCCTCATTTTATTTCTGTTGCATCTTAGTAGTCATTTTCATGGGCCCAGGTTTGTCTTTCATAATCATTGCCATATATTGGCAGAAGTGGCTCGCTGTCAGTTTCAGATGTAACTAGTCCATGCATATAAGTTTATTCGTGTTGGGTATATATTTCATCTTCATTTGTGCTTGTTTCCAAGCAATGTTCTCAGAACCAAACAGGTGACCAAACTGGCAGACCCCGGAAACAAGAACAAGGCCATAACCGGAGTGGATTTGGAAAAAAACTGGTGGACCAAAAGATATATAAAATGTTCAAGTTTTGATAAAAAATATAGTCATGTACATCCATGTGAATCCAAGCCATTAAACACAAATATGTAAAGTTTTCTCAAGTACATAGCAACTGTACATATGACCAAAATAGCAGAGAATTTAGGTTTAAGTTTAGGGTTTGTTGTTTTTAATTTTTTAGGTTATAGGGTTTTAATGGGAAGTTGTTTAGGTTTAGATTTAGGGTTTTCATATCCTGTTGGAACCACTGTTTCCACCTAGAACTAAGAAAACCTATGGTACCAGTCTGACCTGCCGGTTTGGTCGGTTCCAAATTCCGGTCTGGTTCTGAAAACACTGCTTCCAAGATCTTCTCCTAATTATAATTGATTATATTGAATTTCTATATTCTATTTCTTTCTTTCAACTACCCATATATAACTTTTTAAAAGTGTGAAACTTCGCTCAATAGTCTGTTGACTCTTGAGTCCTTGGTTGGGTTATTTAATATGATGCGAAGCATTTAGCAATCTACTTGGAGATGCACTCTCTCCAATGCATGGAAGATTTAAACAGAGCAATTCATCTAATACCTAGACAATCTATGTTGCTGGCTGCTGGAAATTATCTATGTCAACCACACTGCTCTATTCGGATACATTCTAAATGTTTGGAATTTTTGGTTGATCATAAGAATGATTCTTGCTTCACTTTTTTGGCACAGAAAGTTTTACTCAAGTTTAAATTATTATTCCATCTCGTAGAAATCCATATAGATAACTTACTTTTTCTGGATGTTGCAGAATGATGCTTATCTCTGGGAAGACAATGATGAAAGGTATGGACTATGCACCACTAAACATTAGTGTAAAATCTATTTGCAATTCTACACTGTACATTTTCTACAATATGCCTTTCGACATTAATAGTCAAATGGTAAACAGGGAGTTAGCTGTTGTTTATACATGCCTATTGATTAAATAATGTCTTCAATTTGGATTTCTAGTAATTTATAGAATGAGAGATTATACTGTCTGACAACGTGAATTCTTGGGTTTAACCAAACGGTGTTAGTGTTCACAATGGAGGATTGTGTTTTATTTAAATATTTTAGTAAGTGAGCTATACTATAGAGGTACTTGGTTAAATCTTTTATTTGCAGTTGCTATGCTGGTGCCTACAAGCATGAATACTTTTCTAGGATTCCTGCTGATCCTACTCCCCTGCATCAAGCTCATGGTTTGACAGACCCATAATACCTTGATTTATCCCACCTGAGCAATGAAGAACAGAGGGGAAGCCATAATTTTCACTACACCCACAGGTGTGAGTAAAGGCATGTAGAGATGAAGACACACAGGGGAGGGAGGTCTCGCTTGTTTGAGGTTAATGCGATGAGTCTTGATGGTGGATGCATGGAGTATATCCTTCGTTTGGTGGCCATGTGGCATTTGTATTTTTTTTTAAAACACTTATAGCCGTCGGTTAAGCGACGACCTGTAGGTAATTTAAAAAAAATAAAAAATTCAATACCGTCGCTTAACCGACGTTTATATTTTTATAATTCGTCGGTTAATAGACGGGTTTCTTTGGTGAATCATCGCTTAACCAACGTTTCATTTTTTATAATTCGTCGGTTAATAGATGGGTTTCGTTGGTGAACCATCGCTTGACCGTCGCTTAACCGACGCTTACGTTTAAAGTTTATTATGAATTCGATGTCAGAGAACCGACGATTTACATTTAACTGACGGTAAACTGAGCTGTCTCTTAACCGACGGATTGGAAAGATGTTAGATAAACGACGACAATTCACCGATGCTTAAAAAAAATCATAGTGTCGTACATGCGATAAGGAAGTGTCGAAAATCCGACAATACGGCCGTCGGATTTTTGGTCGAAATGTAGTAGTGTACAATGGAGTTGGACTTCCTTCAGAGGTATTAGAAGTGTTTTTGTATTTGTTATAATAAGCACATATATAACTGTTTATTGGAATTGTTTCTTTTTGCCATGTTAAATCTTGTGAAATTACTATGTACAATTTTTAGTTATTTGTTTTTTTATTTTTACTGAGCAACACAATTTATTACTTAACATGTGTTGTTTGCAGGTAACCTTACTCGCAAGCTTTGTAAAAACATGAAGATGGACGCTGCTGCAATGTGGATACAGAAGCACGTGCGCAGATATAAAGCTCAACAAGCTCAGAAGCAGAGGTATTAGAAGGGTTTTTGTATGTATAATAAGCACATATATAACTGTTTGTTGGAATTGTTTCTTTTTTCCATGTTAAATCTTGTGAAATTACTCTGTACATTTTTCAGTTATTTGTTTTTTATTTTTACTGAGCAACATAATTTATTGCTTAACATGTGTTGTTTGGAGGTAACCTTACTCGCAAGATTTGTAAAAACATGAAGAGGGAGGCTGTTGCAATGTGGATACAGAAGCATGTGCACAGATATAAAGCTCAGAAAGCTCAAAAGCACGTGCAATGCGGATACAAAAGCATGTGCGCAGATAGAAAGCTCAAAAAGTGGGCCATTGAGTATGAAGATTCTATTGCTGATGCTTTTCCATTGAGTATGAAGAGCTTGTTGTTGAGGGTTTCAAGTTTCTAAGTATGGTTTTGAAGCTGTCGTCGGATAAAAGTATGGCTTAACAACAAAGTACAAGTGGGATGGTTTAGCCAATGTACTATTTTGAAAAGTCATTGGTGTACTAGATGATTTTCATGTAAAGTTATATGGAGATAGTTTTGGAGAAAACTCATTTATTGTAATACTTGACATTTCATATAATATAATTTGTGCTGTTTAAAACTTATATGGTTGCACTTTATATTTGCATAATTCAAATATGTATTAGATGATGATAAATAATGTATGATTCTCTTTTTAATTTAAACATAATACCATATTAAAAATTTATATTGATTAATAATGGACACCATTAAAACTACTAAAATATAATAATCACACATAAAACCACTAAAAATGACTAAATTAGTGACCAATAAATGAGATTAATGACCAAAATTAATATATAAAATAACAAAAAATTGAGAGACATGTGACCAAACAATGAGATATAAATGACCAAAAAAATGACCAAAATTCGCATATCAATGACCAAAAAACAGTTTTGGTGGCTAATCTGCGGTCTTTTAATACGCGACCAAATTTGGTCATATTCTAGTTTTCCATGTGGTCATTAATTTGGTCATAAATGTGGTCATATATTTGGTAATCGATTCAAATATGACCAAATTAATGACCAAATATATGACCAAATTAATGACCAACCGACAAGTTATAAATGACCAAAATAAAAATGACCAATTTTGGTCGCGTAATAAAAGACCGTACATTAGCCACCAGCGATTGCCAAACCAAAAGTGGTCATTTATATGCGGATTTTGGTCATTTTTTTGGTCACTAATATCTCATTTTCTACTAGTGTATGATAGAGAAAAAGCAAGTTCTAGAAAAACCAAAGAAGACTACAGAGGTTGAAGAGGTAAATAAAACTGTCCAGAATTTCAGTTTGGAAAATGAATTAGGAAAGTTAAAGATTCCTTTACCTTTAACTGAATTAATAAAAAATCCTTCATATAAAGAAACAGTCCTGAAAGTGATGAATTCAGCAAGTAATCATCCTGTTTCAGACACAATAAATTTGCAAGAAGAATGTAGAAATTATAAATCCTTGATGGCATCAGGAATTTCATAAACTGGCTAAGGAACTAGGGACACAATTAACCTCACATAGAATTGTAGAGAATTAACATAAGAAGAGAAGAAGAAGAATTAATGAACACACATTAATGAATGATCAATAAATGATAATTGATATTATTACATAGGTAATACATCCTTATAAAGGAAAAAGGAGTTGCATGAAGACAACTCAAGCTAGCTCATAAAGCAGGCTTACTAATTATGATAAACCCCATAGTTGACTAAAGCACTTTCCCAATTTCAAGCACGTCACGAATTAGAAATAGCATGAGTGAGTGATGATGAGTGAAGGAAAGAATTGCTAATCCTAGAATATGGAGAGAAAAGAATGGAGGATGGGTTGGCAACAAAAGCTGCCAGTTTCCTAGTTGACTAGCTTTACCTTATCCATAGAAAAGCAGGAAAAAGCAGATTCTACTGTAAAGCGCAGTTACCAATTCTGGATGGCCATAAAGTGGTCAAGATCAACCCAGAATCAGGAATAAATCATTCCTAGGATATAGATGGCAAGTGTTGACTCTAAGGTGCAAGTGGATGCCAACTACCTAAGCTAGTGGGTAGGAAATTAATCAAATAATGATTAATTATTTTATGAGTGGGTTTATTATATTGCAACACCCCCCTTTAAGCCTGAATTTATGATGATATTCCTGAACTAATCAGAAATATATATGCATATAGGGCCCAGCAATAAATCTATGGTCACCCTTTTACAATTTATGTTGTCCAAAGAAATGAGGAAAGAGGCAAAACCTCAAGGGGAAAATACTCCCTCAAGAAAGGACATGAAAAGCAATACCAAAAATGTTGAACTGTTGGTGTTGCTACTGCTCCAAACTAAATGTTGATGTCTAGAGGAATCTTCTTCTTGGGAAGAAGATAAATCTGCTCACCTGGATCAAGGACAGCTGCAGGATGGAACCTGCGACAATGTAGAACAACTGAAATCCAATGATGTGAAGGAAATATTAAAGGATATTGAGACTTGTAATCAATTCCAAGATGATGATATGACTTGAACTTCAAACCAATAGAGATGAAATGAGCTCTATATAGGTGAAATAATTGTCCAAGCGAATGTATCATGTCTCCATCTTCATTTACACAGGGAGGATGTGTGCAAGTGATCATGTAGGAACATAGAGAAGGCATGGGATCAAAGAGTGCGAATGCATGGGCTCCATGGGTTGATCTAGCTTCCAAATAATCCAAGAGATCACAAATACGCACAATAGTAGACTCATGGGAATATACTGGTAAAGAATCCTCTATGGTAGAAGTATGAGAGGAGGAAAGATAGTGATGTTCAAAATCTTCAAGGAGGCTCTGAGAATGAGTGACAAGAACAAAGGAGGAGCTGCAGAAGCACATGGGATCAAGTATGGTAAGTGGGAAAACACTGGAAGGACTTGATTTGGCTAAGAAAATATCCTGGAAATCACTGGGTTGCACACCATCAAGAAGAGAGGCATGCACAAGGTGTGAGATGTCTGGCATATGGATCTCAGAATCCATGATAGAATACATAGAGAACACTGAATGTGTGAGTGAATCATCAATAACAATAGCAGCTCCATTATTCACTTCTTTTTCATCAACAACATCATGAGAAGATGAATCAAGAACTTCTACTTCAAAAGACACAGAAAAAGATGGCTCTTCAATATTTGCTTCTTGATTGAAAGAGGAAGCATTCGAATCAAAGAGAGTAGTAGCAACAAGAACTGTATGAGAAACTTCTTCTTCATGATCAACTTCATCAGAGACTGTAGAGGCCGAGACATCTTGAGAGAGAGAAATCATTTAGGAGCTAGTCGCACTCTCCACATAGCTAGAAGGATCCTCATTGTCCTTTCCCAAAACTCTATCCAATGTTGTCCAGAGATCCTTTGGGGAATCAATAGAATCAATAAGGTAGCGCATGCATGGAGAGATAGATAGAAAAATAGCTCCAATTGCTCTGTCACAGTCATTCAACCAGTCACTTGGCTCTTCATAATATTCTTCACCAGCTCCAATAGATATATCATAGATACCTTGTCTCTTTATATATGAAATCATCTTCAATTTCCACTTTGAATAGCTTGTGAATGCAGAAAGAAGAGGAACTGATACTCTTGAATCCATTCAAAGTTGAACCTGCAAAATAAACCTACAAATCTGAAAAAGGAGGATTAATTAATGAACTCTCAAAGATATGATATCATGTAGAGATTTGATATCCTCATCTCTAATAGCATGTAGAACTTGAAATTTGAGAACCTTAGCTCTGATACCATGTATAAATTCTAAATCCTTGATGGCATAAGGAATTTCATAAACTGGCTAAGAATCTAGGCCCATAATTAACCTCACATAGAATTGTAGAGAATTAGCATAAGAAGAGAAGAAGAAGAATTAATGAACACACATTAATGAATGATCAATAAATGATAATTGATATTATTAAATAGGTAATACATCCTTATAAAGGAAAAAGGAGTTGCATGAAGACAACTCAAGCAAGCTCATAAAGCAGGTTTACTAATTATGATAAACCCCATAGTTGACTAAAGCACTTTCCCAATCTACCAAGCACCTCACAAGTTAGCAATAGCATGAGTGAGTGATGATGAGTGAAGGAAAGACTTGCTAATCCTAGAATATGGAGAGAAAAGAATGGAGGATGGGTTGGCAACAAAAGCTGCCAGTTTCCTAGTTGACTAGCTTTACCTTATCCATAGAAAAGTAGGATAAAGCAGAAAAAGCAGAATAAAGCAGATTCTGCTGTAAAGCGCAGTTACCAATTCTGGATGGCCATAAAGTGGTCAAGATCAACCCGGAATCAGGAATAAATCATTCCTAGGACATAGATGGAAAGTGTTGACTCTAAGGTGCAAGTGGATGCCAACTATCTAAGCTAGTGGGTAGGAAATTAATCAAATAATGATTAACTATTTTATGAGTGGGTTTATTATATTCCAACAAAGAAAACCCTAGAATTTTCATTGGATCAGCCCTGGCTAAAAAGACTGAAAATGAAGCAGGTGCTTCACCTCCATTCTACATAACCTTGACAGTCCATGAACAGATGATACACAATTGTTTGTTAGATTCTGGAGCTTCACACAATTTGATGCCAAAGGCTGTTATGGAGGATTTAGGGCTGATTATTACCAAAAATTACAATGATCTATATGCATTTGATTCCCAAGCAGTGAATTGTTTAGGTGTAATAAAGGACATGGTTGTCCGCCTGGCTCAATTACCTATGAAAAGTGTGATCATGGATGTTGTGGTAGCCGATATTACACCGAAGTTTGGGTTACTTCTTTCTAGGTCTTTGGAAAAGAAGGTTGGTGGGACATTACAAATGGATCTATCATATGCTACAATTCCTGTGTTTGGTGGAGAAAATAGAAGGCTGTACAGAGAACTGCAATTTGCTTACATTGTGACAGATGACAAGAACCCTACCAATCATCCACTGTATGCTCTTGATAAAGACCTTGGTACTTGCATGCTACATTTCAGTGAGGAAGACAATACTGTTGGTTTGTTACAAGTTGAGAAAGAACATCTACTAAAATGAAGCAGAGAATAAGAGGATGAACCGTGGCAATTATATTTTGATGGTTCCTCTTGTAAGGAGGGTGCAGGTGCAGGGGTTCTTCTTATATCCCCTGGAGGTGAAACAGTAAAGCTTATGTATAAAATTGAGTTTGTTACTACCAATAACACTACTAAGTATGAATCTTTGCTGTTAGGGTTAAAAGCTGCTAAAGATTTGGGAATTCAGCAGATTGCTGCATTTGGCGACTCCAAATTAGTTGTTCAGCAGGTGAAGAGCAACTATCAAGTGAATCAGGGTTTGCTGATAAGTCTATCAGAATGAGGTATGGGATATGTTTGAAAATTATTTTGTAGCACTTAATATCACTCATATTCGAAGAGACCATAATGAGACTGCAGATTCATTGGCCTTGGTTGCCACACACTTCAGAATCCCCAAGACCACTTAGTTAAGGTATCCCATAGAGGTGAGGTACAGACCATGTGTACCTGATAATGTAAAGCAATGGAAAGTATTCGAATATGACATTGAAATTAAGAGATTTCTTGAGCTTACTCATGAGTTTTCAAATTCCCTGATTGATCAAGAGGAAGATGAAGGGGATGAACAGTTGGAGGAAATTGTTGAAGATGAGATAACAAGTCATAAAATTATTGAAATTAAAAGTAACTTCATCCCAAAAGGTTTGGTACCTATAGAAAGAATATTTACAAAGGATGACACACCTTCAAGGCCTATTGTTCAGTCTTCAAAAGAGAATGTGGTAGAGTGTAATATTGGTTCTGCAGAACATCCTAGAATGGTCAAAATTTCTAAATCACTTATAGCTGAACAAAGAAACAGGTATATCAAACTGTTAAAAGAGCATGTAGATGTTTTTGCATGGTATTATGAGGAATTAAGAACTTATGATAAAGGAATCATACATCATAAGGTACCTTTAAAAATAAATGTCAAACCTTTTCATCAGAAACTAAGGAGGACTAATCCAGCTTTGTTTCCTGTTACTGAAAAATAAGTGAAGAAGTTGTTAGATGCAAAGATCATAGTGCCTCTCAGGTATTCTTCATGGGTGGCTAATCTGGTTCCTGTTAGAAATAAGAATGGAGAAATCAGGTTATGTGTTGACTTCAGAAATTTGAACAGATCTTCATTAAAAGATAACTACCCTCTGCCTAAGATTGAACAAATATTGCAGAAGGTTGTTGGGGCACAAAGGATCTCAATGGTTGATGGTTTCTCAGGGTACAATCAGATCTCTATGCATCCTGATGATAAGGAGAAGACAGCCTTTACAACTCCCTGGGGAACTTTTATGTATGACAAGATGCCCTTTGGCTTAATGAATGTTGGAGCCACTTTCCAGAGGGCCATGGATATTGTTTTTGTCGGAGAAAAATATATTTTTGTGGTAATCTATCTGGATGATATTACTGTTTTCTCACAGTCAGATGAAGAACATTTGAAGCATTTGAAGCAGACTTTCCTGAAGTGTATAAAATTTGGCTTGTCCTTGGATCCAAAGAGATCACACTTTGCTGTACAGGAAGGTAAATTGCTTGGTCATTTAGTGTCTGCTGATGGTATAAGAATTGATCCTGAAAGGGTAAAGGCTATACTAAAAATAAGTTTACCAAGGAGTAAAAAGGATGTCCAATCATTCATTGGTAAAATCAATTTTCTACGTTGGTTTATACCCAACTTTGCTGAAACTATCAAACAGATCATAGCCATGCTGAAAAAAGATCAAGAAGTCAGGTGGACCGGTGAAGAAAAGAGTGCATTTGAAAAAATTAAAGTGGCTCTTACTGAAGCTCCTGTGTTAGTAAGCCCATATTTTACCAAAGAATCTCTTACATTCTCATTTGCATCAGAATATACAATAGCAACTATTTTATTACAGAAGAATAATAAGCCCAGATTTTACCAAAGAATCTCTTACATTCTCATTTGCACCAGAATATACAATAGCAGCTGTTTTATTACAGAAGAATAAAGAAGGACTGGAGCAGCCTATTGCATTCTTCAATAAAACTGTCAGATATTATGAACTGAAGTACAGTATTTTAGAAAAGTAGGCATATGCTCTAGTAAAGGATTTAAAAATTTTCAGAATCTATGTGCTGCATTCTAAAGTTATTTCTTTTGTACCTAATGCTGCTATAAAAGATGTATTAACACAACCTGATAGTGAGGGTAAAAGAGGCAGGTGGATTGCAAAGATCATGGAGTATGATGTAGAGATCAGACCTACCAAGCTTGTCAAGGGACAAGGCTTAGCCAAGCTACTGGATGAATAAAATTGTCAGGCTCTTGGATTGCATGTCATGGCTGAAGAATTAGTTCCTGAAGGAGATCAAGAAATACTGGAAAAAGAGAAGATCATGGGCTATTATTCATCATCATCATGGTATGCAGACATTGTTCATTTTCTGTTGTTTTTGCAATGTCCTAAGCATTTGGATAGGAAGGATGCTAGACATTTAAAGCTGAAAGCTACTAAGTATTGTTTAGTGGAAGAGCAACTATTCTGGAAGTACCCAGGTGGTATTCTACTTAGATGTTTGCACAAATATGAGATTGAAGGATTGATTTCTGAATCTCATGAGGGTGCTTGTGGAGGGCACAAGTACTGGAAGACAACAACATATAAAATTTTAAGAGCTGGATATTATTGGCCCTCCTTGTTTGCAGATGTTTATCAGCAGGTAAGAGCGTGTATCCCTTGTCAGAAGTTTGTTGGCAAACATAAATTGTTATCTTTGCCCCTGAAACTTATTGCAGTTAATGCTCCTTTTCAGCAATGGGGTATAGATTTTATTGAAGAAATAAACCCAACTTCCTCAGGGAAGCACCATTGGATTTTAACTGCAGCAGAATTCTTTACCAAATGGGTGGAAGCCATCCCTACTAGGAATGCCATAGACAAAGTAATCATGGAGTTCATTGTGGAAAATATCCTAAGTAGGTTTGGCTGTCCTCAGAAATTAGTGATAGATAATGCTAAGGCCTTCAAGTCTAAAGAAATAGAAGCATTTTGTGAGAAGAACAGAATTTTGTTGAAGCATTCAACTCCTTACTATCCCCAGGGAAATGGTTTGGTTGAATCCTCTAATAAGAACATCATTCAGAGTATTAAGAAGCTGCTCAAGCATAACAAGAGATCATGGGATTCCATGCTGAAATATGCATTGTGGGCTGATAGGATAACAGTAAAACAAGCAATTGGAACTTCTCCATTCCAGTTAGTTTATGGTATAGATGCAGTTTTTCCTGTTCAATTGGGAATCCCAGTGATGAAGTTTCTTCAGAATTCTCAGGAGGAGCCAAATGATATGCAGAGAAGGATTTATGAGATGATAGAGTTGTAGCAGAGTAGGGAAAAGGTGGATGAAAAGGCACAATTGTACAGATTGAAGATCAAAAGTAGATTTGACAGGAACATCAAAGAAAATAATTTCTCGGTTGGTGATATGGTTCTAAGATGGGATGCAAGGAAAAAGAAAAAGGGTAAGCATGGTAAGTTTGACAACCTCTGGTTTGGCCCTTTCCTAGTGTCTAAAGTTTTGGATAATAATACTTTTATTCTGCAGTCTTTGGAAGGTGAGGAGTAGTCCAGTCCTGTTAATGGGTGATTCCTTAAGCATTTTTACTGTCTATAAGGATATTTTCACTTTTCATTGTACATACCAGTGTGAGTGAAGCATAATAAATACTCCATAGCCCAATGGAAATTTTGCAGACAAGTAGGTAGCAGACAGAAGGCACTGGTCTATAGGTTCTTGAAGCCTCATAGGGAGGACTTCATCCCGCAGCTGGAGCCAGCTGTTAAGTTAGGAACTTGTTTCTTCAAATTTTATGTTTGATTGGTATTTTTATTCCAAGTTTGCTCATTTGTTTAAGTTTTTTTTTCTACTTCTTTTAGGAAATTTTTTGTTTTTAAACGAAATTTTGAACTTTGCCTTTAGATTTTTTATTTATTTTTGTCCCTTTAGGTTTTTGAAGGGTTCTAAAGGTCATTATGTTGAATAATGGACTCACAAATAACATATTGAGCATAGTTTGTCACTTAAATTTCACTCAAAATGGAAAAAAGGGTTAAAACAACACCAAAATTGAATGCAAATTATTCTTGTAGCGCAACCATGAAAAATTAACATAGCAGCGGTACAAGAATATCGCGCGTCCCAGAATCACCATTTTTTAAGCTGAATTTTCGTATGATTTTGATTCTTAAGTGACTAATCTCATGTTTTAAGGATTTTGATACGTGTTGCTCCAGTAATCATCATTAAAACATATGTGAATCGTGTCATGGAAGAGATCGTGATAATCATCAGTTTGAACTCAGCATATCATGACAGATAGAGGCATAGACAGAGTTTGATGTGAGGGAGGTTATTCCATACATGCATTATGAAGCTGAAGACTTAGTGGTGCGACATTATTTCCCTAAAAATTGGAAGCTGCAGTTACAGAGGAGTTTTTGGGTTTTCACGGTTACAGAGAAAAGTAGGGTTTTCTCGTCCTGCCAGTTGGAAGTAAATTGAACATCTGAAGACACCTGTGTAGTTCAATTCGGAAATCAGACAACACAAGAAGTGATTTAAAGTGACTACAGTGAGACATAAATGAGGTATTCCATGATAACCTATTAGTGACTGCTAATTTGGGGCTTTCTCAGTAAAGTCTGTTTTCTCATAATTCGTTAAGAAGAACGTTAATGTCTTCTTTAAACAACATTCATGTTGAAGACATAAGGATATTAGAAGTGTTGGTGAGTGACTAGCTAAAAAATAGCAGTTTTTATTGAGCATGACCTTGTCAAAGCCTGAAAATGTGGTGATGTGAAGAGTTGCACAGTCTGTGGCGATCTAGGTTTCTTGGATTTAGTGGTTACTTGTACCTAATGCAACGAAGGAGATGAACATATGAAATTGCATGAAGAACTAGTCTTATTACATGCTAGAAAGCTGACTGGTCTTGTTGTTAAATCCAAGTTGGGACAGAAAAATGAACAAGACATGAGGTTGCTCTCATTGTCATTATAACACAAGGTTGTCTTTATACAGTCCAAAGAGGGTCCAGTATCTGAATGAGCAGTTTGGATGATAGCTAGTTTCATCAACAGTTTTAATGAGAAGTTTGGAGCACTCTGTGACCTAAATCACTTGAGCCTATGGTAAAGCTTATCCTGCATTAAAGGAACAAAAGAAAACAGTCAAGGAAGATTGAGGGGAGCTGGCTATTAAAACCTAAGAGGTTTGAGGAGGAAAAAGTAGTTGTTAGGTCATTGATAGAGCCCTATAAGTACACAGAATTCAGCCCTTGAAAACACATGGGTAAAAGTGTCAAAACTAATAGGGATGAGCCCACAGATCTGAAATGGATTGATCAATTCCCAGGATGTGCAGAACTTTTCTAGAAGGCTGGGTGGCTGGATTTTTTCAAAATAATAGATGGTTATAACACAGAGGTTTTGTGTAAATTTGCATAATGCTACAATCAGGACATGGTTGTTTTTGACACTCTAAAGTTTAGGTTGATAGTGGATCTAGTTGCTGAAGCTACAGGAATAAAAAATGAAGGTGAAATGTGGTTCAAAAAGTTACCTTTCACCTTTAATGCTCAAAGATACCTTATATTGGGCATTAACCCAGACTGGAATAAAGGAATACTGATTCAAAATTTCAGAAATGAATGGATGGAACCCATTAGAATCCTACAAACTTATATCACCTGTGAGGGAAGATATGCCTATGTCTTCAAATACCATTTTAGGTTCTTGCAGCATTTGGTGGGTGAATTGAAAATGAGTCTACCTTTCTTTTTTTTATAAATTTTACAGAAGATGTCAAGTAGAGTCAAGGGGCATCAGGATCACACTACCAAATCCATTTTCCACCATGGAATGATTAAATTGATCATTAGTATTGTCCTACAGAGTGAAGGAAAAACCTCGGATTTCTTCCTCTTCTGGTTTGGTTTTCATTTTAAACAAGTGGATCAACAAACCAAAAAACAGGTAGACAAAGGGAAAGTCCTAGTGAGGAAACTAGGTGAGAAGGTCAAGTCTGAAGACAAGAAAGAGGTTAAGCTTGAAGAAGCACAAGAGCCCTTGAAGGATGACAATGAACCTCAAAGGTTTTCAGCTGACAGTAAAGGTAAATATTCATTGTTTGCACAAAAGGAGGATCAACCTGTCCAGGATAGGGAAACAACAGAAGCTGTCATAAAGGAGGAGACTATTGTCAGAGAGAAGATTTTTGTAAAAGAAGAAAGCATTCAGGTCAGGAAAAGAATCCCAATCACTATTCTATCAAAAGATGAAGATTATCTATTAGAGGAAGATAAATCCATTGCCAAAACTGAAGCTAATATTGGTACATGCAAAGAATTTTCCACTCTGGAAAACAAGACAGTCAGACCTAGGAAAAAGAAGAATAGGCTTGAAGTCATGGAGTTTTCTACAGTCAAACACCAAGGAAGAATCTTGAAAATGATGGGAGAATTGGCCCCATCTTGGAGGCCTAAAACCAGGCCAAGAAATAAGTTAAGGTTGAGTATGAAAAAAATACTTAACCCTAGCTTGAATACAAAAGAGGTGACTGCTCTTGATGATGTTTCTTCAGATGAAAAACAAAAGATTGACAAAGAGAGCAGTAAAAGGAATAAAGAAGAAGTTGTAAGAAGTTCAGCTCTTCATCCTGCAAAAGGGAAAAGGCCATTACAGTTAGTAGAATATTCAGGTCACACTGAGACTAAGCTATCTGCAATATTTGTTGAATTAAGAAATGAACTGTTGAAACAACAACAGAAAAAAGAAATTGAATTTTCTGATGATGAAGACCAACTGTTAATAGATAAAACTATACCTAAGGAAACAGACACTCAGGGAAACACTAGTATTCCTGATATTTCTACAGATCTGTTAGAAGAAGATGCAGACATTTTCAGGAAGCTTAATATACCATGGATGCCCAGTGATATGCAGGATACTAACACAGGGAAGCCTGTTGATTCAAAAAGGGAGAACTTGCAGAGAGCCATCAAGCAATACAGACATCAAATGGAGTACATGCTGGAAGTGAATGATGGTCTGATCTTGGCAAATAGAATACTTAGAGAATATTTACAAAAAGTTAATGAGCATTATCAAGAGCTGATTGCAGTGTCCAAAGAAGCCCTGAAGAGGAAGAGAACCACTGATTTGCACTGTGTAGATTTGAAGTTGACTGTTGAAAGCCTACAGAAGCAAAATGAAGAGCTCACAAGAATACTAGCATGCATGGAAGATGAGCAAAAGAGAGCCAAGAAGAAGGCTCAAGCTCTGGATGGAATAGCCTTACTAGCTGAGGTTGCAAAAGACCTTTGAGTTTGTTAAGTTAGTCAGTTGTTTTGTTATGTATTTTGAGGAATAGTTTAGTTAGTTATACTTTTGTTAAAGTTTTTAGAAGCAATATTTTATTTTGTAAATTTTAATATGACAAATATCCCATCGATGACTTGACTGGAGACAGTTAGGGTTTCAACCCTAACTAATTTTTTGAGAAATAGTATTTAGGAAGAGGAAAAAAAGAACAAAGGGTTGGATTTTTTGGAGGACTTCAGGAGGTCTGCTAGACTTATTTATGAGTTAAGTACATAACTCTTATATTTATTTGATGGCAAAATTATGAAATATATGATCCTTTCATCCTTCAGTTTGTGTGTTGGCTTCATGTTTTAACTTGTTTAGTTGCTTAACTGATAAATTCATTGCTGGTCTATGTTTGTATGCTGGTAATGCTTATCTTTTATGAATGAATTTCAATATCAGGTTCTATTAGATTTTGGTGAATATATTATCCATCTTTGCGTTTCTTTGCTTATGATTCAGTTTCTATTTAGTTCATGAGTGTATTCCCTGTTTGTCTCCAAACTGTATAACCGGAAAAACCTATCAGAAACCCTAAAACCTAGTTTACTTTATTGAATTTTTTGAGATTGCGTTGGCTTGTTTCTTGATAGCCTTGGAAACAATTTCTGGCACAAAAAGCACACAAAGAGGCAGTTAGGCAGGTCTTCTTAGATAGCATAGGGAGTTTTTTATTTGAACATAAGAAGGAAACTTATCTTCCCTTACCATTCAGGTTGGGAAGCTATAAGCTCACAAGAGTCAAGAAAGCTAATAAATTTTTAGAAGAATTGGGGAAATTCCATTTTGGGGAAATAAATTTACACAGGAACGATTCCTGGAATAAAGTGGCAGAGCACTGCAATGACGCAAATGTACATTTTGACTACAGAAGACACTGGGATAAAGATGAATCCATTTCTCAAATTGTAGAAAACATAACTGCATTAAGAAAAATATTTAAAAATAAAATAGCTAGAAAAGGTAGGAAAGGACAAGATGAATAGAAAAGGGCAGAAGAAGAAGATTCTAGGAAAAGGGATGCAGATGCTAGGAGACTAGCACAGGAAGTCGAAATCTGGCTCAAAGGTGAGGATGAAGAAAAGAGAATAGCTGAACAAGAAGCAGCTAGAAAGGTAGAAGAAGCTTCTAAGATTGAAGAAGAGGAAAAGAAAAGGAAAATGGATGAGGAATTAAGGAAGCAAGAAGCAGAAAGATTAAAACTGCCAGGGTCCATGACAGAGCAATCAGCTTCCAATTCTGTAGAGATTCGGGCTCAGGACCTGGGTAATTCTCATCCTCAAGAACCTGAGGCAGCAGCTAGTATCACATTGGGACAGGCTGTTGTTCCTACCCTAAGACTAATCCCTTTTGAGAAGAAGAAAGGGGAAGAGGTTCCGGACCTCAAAACTATTTTTTAAGACAAAGAAAGAAAAAGAACTGTGAAGAGGACCAAGAGGAAGGTCGATACTGGGGGGCAGTCAGGTAAAATGATAAATGATACAACTATGGTTTATGGGACATACAAGGACCTAAGATTCACTATCAGAGCTGGAGCAGCATTGATCCATGCTTCTGAGGACAATGTGGATAGGATAGTGACTGATCTTGAATAGTCAATAATTCTACTGCCCAAATAAAAGATACCCTAAGAAAGGAGAGGGAGGAAAGTGGTAGATTGAAAAGAAAGTTTGAAGACATGCAATATGAAATAAAGTATTCAAAAGCAGAGCTCCAATTCCTCCAAGTAGAGAAGAGATATCTAGAGGGTTCCCAAGGAAATCTAGAGAAACTGTAGCAGGAATGTCAAGATTTAAGGACAGAAAAGGATGAGTTGAATACGTTATGTGAAAGTCTTAACACAAAAAAAGATCAGCTGCTAGGTAAGATAAGGGAGTTGGAGTTACAGAAAGCTCCCTTGGAGGATTCTAAGAAGCAATATCAATGGCAGACTGCAGAGCTTAAGGAATAGGTTACCTCATTAATAGCATCTCTAGAAGAGGCCAGGGAACAGCAAGTTAACCTTCAGCCTTTCAAGGAGCATGTTCTAGTGCAAAGGAGCAAGATGCACGAGCTGCAAGTAGCCATATAAGAAGAGAGGTTCAAGATCTTGCAGGTAGACAATAGACTAGAAGAAATTTTGGAAACCTCTTCATATTTTGTAGACATATCATAGGACATCTTAGAAGTCCTTATGGGAAGAATGGCAAGATAAGAGGCCAACGAGGAAATCCCTATGGACCTGCCAGCAAAATATCAACAAGGCCTAAGACAAGACTATGATTTATTGGAATTTGCCATAAACACAGCCGAAGAATTTAAGAAGGCTATAAGGAAGACAAAGTGAGCTTGTACAGATTTCTATAGGAGACTTTTGATTACTTGTAATTGTTGCGAGGTTGATGCTAAATAGAGAATGGACACCGTTCCATACTACAACCTATTTTTGGAGATGTTGCAAAGTATATATCATGAAGATGAACAAAGGATTCAACACATCAAAGCCCTAGATGAGCAGACCCTGAGAAATGAGGTAGCTCATTCTGCGGTTAGTGTACAGTTGCTATAGGATCAACTTCGCCTGAGCTCAGCCAAGATCGAAGTAATAAGAAATTAGGTAGCTAAATTCGAAATCAATATTCATTTGTTACAACCTTCTGAGTTCAAAAACATTACCTCATAAGCTTTAGCGTGGAAGAGGTTCTTGAATAGTCAAGCAGGGCCCTCCTCATAAGTGCTTTATTTGGTTGTTTTATTGTAATATATTGTAAATTCTATAAGCACTTAATGTAAGAAAAGTGTGGGATGTTATGCGTTGGGGAAGCCCAAGAGTCATTTGTGGGCAGCCCAACAGTTTTGCTTTTTGTATAAATATAGAAGAATTAGAGAGGAGGTGGGATTTTTCCCAGAGAAACCTGTGAACTACTTGTTGTAACAGGAACTACTTCGTTTTCCAATAATAAATTACAAATTTTTGCCTGTTGGAGAAAATGTTGTGTTGAATGTTCAAATGTGATGAAATGAACAATGTTAAAGTGGAATTATTTCATTTTCAGCCATGTTTCATTAACTGTGAGATCGTTCTAACTTTCTGAACCTATGTTCTTACATGAATGTTCTTTGGTTTATTCTATGATAATTTCCACTATGAGTAATGAATGTTTTAACAGTTGACGAGCTATCTTGTTGTGTATATCTTTATTCATGTTTATGTGTTTTGATTCTAAGAACAACTATCTATGATTTATCTTAACATATGAACAGTATTACATTACTCATGAATTGATAATCTTTCTCCCTAGGGACAGCTTAGTTAGTATTGTTTTCTAGTTGTGTGTGATTTAGATGCAAGAGAGTCTAAGATGAGAGGTAAGAACCTGCGCATCACATTGTGACCACTCTTTGCATTCTTCATCAATTTGCATCTGAGATAGGCACTTGCATATCATACTTAAATTCAAAATACAAAAATATACACGGTGGACTGGACCGTAACTGGTAAAACCATTTGTTTTTGTTACTTGACCTACGGTAGTCGGACCACAAACTTGACAGATTCCCTACACCAAACAGTCACAGGCTAGTTGGGAACGTTGGCTGGGGAGAATCCCTTGCTATTGTTGCCTATGAATTTCCAAGCCTCAACATACCCTTAACCACAAGCCAAACAAATATTGTGACCTTCTACCAAGGATTAGTTTCCCATAACTTCATCGATATTGGCTTCCTCTCCTCTTGGTTTCCTATTATGATATTGTAAGCCTCCTTGATACTAAATGAACCCCTCTTAGAATAGATCCATATTAAGATATCTGGACTAGCTCTAACCCTGATGAATGGAATCTAGAGATCCTCTTGGAATGACTGTAGATCCTTGTCATTGATTAGGTCATCCCTGGTCTAAAAATTTCACTATCACTGCTTATTCGGTCCTATATTTCCCCAGTATTAGTTCACTTTCACCCTGGCTTCCTCAATTCCTCTTGCTTTGATGCACATCAACCTTGGGTTTGATCCCAATTTGGGGAACCGGTTCAAGGAGTCCTCCAAAAACTTATCACTCTCCCCATCCCTTATCTAGCAAAAAGAAATGCTCCTACACAATCCTTCTTCCACTCACCGCTTTCATCGATATAGGAGATGCAATTTTATCCTCATTTAGTGGAAGAAGTTGATTTTTAGGTCGATGCCTAGCATATTTGATATGTCATAGCCTATCCCACGGCTAAACCATGTGATTGCACCATCGCCACCATAATTTGGCACTCTAAATTTCAGCCATGACCTCATCATCCCTGAGTTCTAAACCCCCCTCCTCCTTTGGTCAGCATATCCCTTCCCATATCACCAAGAATAATTTATCCTTCACCTCCCTACCACCCCATAAGAACTTCCTCTACAAACTCCTTATATCTCAAAGAACAGATTTTGGCACAGAAAAAACCGAGAAGAGATAGATTGGGATAGCCTTCAATATGACTTTCACAAGAACCAATCTACTAGGAATATTTAAGGGCTGATGTACCCAACTGGATAGCCTATGTTTTAATCTGTCCAGAAGATCCTACCATGAGTATTTTTTCAACTTTCTCATCCCTAGGTGGATATTGAAGTATTTGGAGGGGATCACTCCTTTGGAAAATCTAAGAACCCGGAAAATATTCCTCTGGACTATGGGATATGTGTTAACAAAAAAACCTAATATTTATTTTCATTAACTTCCAAATCCGAGGCCTTATCAAATAGATTTAGGTTCCTCTTAAAGGTATGATATTCTTGTACTGAAGGTTCCCTATAAGAATTATGTCATCGAAAAACTGTTGGTGCACCTGGGATCCATTCCCTCGTGGACTCTAAGACCATGTAACTCCCCAGTCCGAGCTTGAGCATCGATAATCCTTCTTAGCCTTCTACCATAAGAATGGAGAGGAGCGAGAACAGGGGTCTCCCTTCCTAATACCCCTATAAGGATGTATCACTTTGGTTGGATATACATTCATGAGGATATTGAAGAAATTGGTTGTTACGAAAACTCATGACCCAGTCCACCCGCTCAAGACCAAGCCCAAATGATTCTAGCATATTTTACATGTACTTCCAACTCTGTTTGTCATAGGATTTTTCAATATCTAGTTTGATCGTCATGCCCGACCTCCGATTTCTTTTTAGGGAATGTATCACTTCATAGACTAGGATAAATCTATCTAGAATTTGCCTCCCTTTAAAAACCCTTGTTTGTTCAAGAATGATCAGGTTGGACAGGTGTTATAGCATATTTCACCACTCCAGGTGAATCACACTTTGTATGGCCTTCCCCTGTCGTGATGCAGACTCCTTAGACCCCATGGACCACTTTTTGTCCTTTGATGTTTCCGTGATCATCCCTAAAAATATATGAAAAATGATACACGCGACTTTTAAACCTATAAGCACGTATATACGCGGGTTTGTCCATTAAAACCGTGTACATCAGGATGTGTGCATAATCCAAATCCTTTTGGAGTTTCCCTTGACATGGATTCGACTCATTTGACTCCTGGACTTCCTTATGCCTTGAGATCACTCGGATTCGACCTTTCATTACCCCTTTGAAAATATATATAAGGAACCCCTTAGTGCATTGAAGACATAAGAAAGGATTGAGAGCAAAGAAATTATATTCCATTGTTGTTGAAACTTATGCTTGAGTCTGCATCCCTTTGTCCCTTGGAGCACTAGTGTGTTCTTCCCAAGCTTGCCTTTTGTTTGTGAGCTTGCTATCGAGAGATGGAGGATTGAGGTGGTGGAGGCCCAAGTGGGGGAGTTAGTTTATCGTGTTTGCAGACGTGCTGTCAGAGGTTGTATCTTGTAATCTCTGATTTATATTAATAGAAATATCTTTTCCTGTCCAATAATGTCTGTTTGAATGAATATTTTATCCATAGGATTATGTCAAATGCTTGTACATTATTGATTATATATGCTATAATATATCTAACACCATGATATATAGAATTCTTGTATTGTTTACTTGTTGTTGAGGAAGTAATCTATCAATTCAAGCTGAAGATTGGAAAGCTCAATGGGGATCTACTTCAACCGTCCAAAATAAGGTACGAGGTCTGATCCTTTAGTGTTAGACATTTAATTTCTATTTCATATTGGAAAGGATTTATTTCTGGAGTCAAGCTATCTGTTGTGGTACCCCAAGCCATAGGAATTTCTCTCCGTAACAGAATTAGCGACTCCGTTGGGGATGTTCCTTGTTTTTATTTGGGGGTTTGCGGGCACAATGGGCTTGATATTCTTGATTTGCTCTTTGTTTCTCCTTGTTTCTGTGTCACATTTTATAGTATGTTTGTCCATTGACACTCCCCTTTATTGGTTTGTCCTTGGCCTACTTTTTACCACTACCTTCTCTGTATATGCGGGTTTTTGGCCAAAAGTCACGTACATACGCGGATTTTTGGCCAAAAGCCGCATACATACGTAGCTATTCTTTAAACAGATGCGTACATCCTCCCTTTTGGTTGAGTTTGATGTTGTGGGAAGTTGTTGGGTGGGTTGATAGTGTGGTTGGGTATTCCTGGGGTCTGAAGTTGTCTGTTGGATGCTTCTTTTGTTACCAGAGACCGATTTTTCATTGATTTTTCTTTGAAAGTAGTTTTAGTCATTTATGATTTTTCTTTTTCCATTAGTGCATTACTCTTTTTGTCTTGGTGTCTTGCTGGGATTGTCTTTTATACTTTCTACAGAGACTGAGAGTTTTAGATGACTTTTATTGCATTTTTCATTCTTTTATATTGAAAAATACAAAGTAGTTGCACTCTTAGTTGCATCTTAGATATGGATTTGAGGAGGTACTTGCATTGGATTGCTTGGATGAGAGTTGTATTTAGGATTTCATATAGGAAGGATTGCATTGGAATTCGGAAAGGAATATATATTTATGCATCTCATGTAGTGGCATACCCTATTTTTCATTTGACAAAGAATGCACTTAGCATTGTTTGTTATGGTGTGCACTTTTATTTCACTGCTAAGTCTTCATATCACTAGTTGCACGGCCATTTCCCTTTGAGTAATTATAGCCAATTAAAATCAACGCTAAATTAAAATGAATTACACTCTTTTCTTTTCTAGGGTGCACCAATAAGATTAGGTTTTAGGATCTTGGAATAGTTCATTGTAAGTTAATTCTCCAAGATCACTAAACAACAACATGTATGTGTCTGTCCAGGTGAGTGTGTGAAATCCTTGGTATAACCAGTGTTTCTCAGGATCCTCCTCTCAAAAGGGAGTTAAGCACGAGGCAGTGTGAGCAGTTATTGATTTGGATGACCCCTAGTCATAACTGAGTAGCACCAGAGATATTTCCAGGATTGTATTCGTATCTGGGGGCTCTTTCGAGAGTTTCAAGCTTTTCTACTCTCCCATATGGTCAATCCCACCTGTAATTGTCTGCATGAGCATTGATTATATTGAGGTGACCTTAGTGGCCTTACCTAGGATATCGAGGGGGTACTTTGCCGGGGTTATTCTGTGGGTGTCCTAGCCAGGTAGGGGTTGTCCATCACAGTCTCTTTATGCATTGAAACTAAGGGCCACTATAATTGGTTACGTATCTCGGCTTGTAGTGTATGGGAGTTTCGAGCCTCTCCTAGGAGAGACATACATGCTACATTCAGGAGCTCACATATCCTCCCCTTGGTTTGCTTGTATTTTGGCTGTAGATTTTCTTAGGAGTGTGCTCTTTGTGCGCTAGTTGGCCTTTGGTATCATGGTTACTTGAGTATATTTATCCTCTCTTGAGTTCAGGTTCTTTTATTTTTTGTATTTACACCGGTGGTCACCCTCATGGGGGTGGTAGTGGATGCATGAACATTGGGTCTACACCTTACTTTCCTTTTTATGTCCCATTGTTCACCACATTGTTTCCTTTGGGAGTAGTTGTCATGATCATTCCTCCCTATATCCTATAGTTGGGATTCTTTATATACTATTTTGGGTTGTTATGGACTAATATGGTTGTCATGTAGGGTCTAGTTTGTGTACACTCTATCCAAGGTTTTGACCCGTTCATGCCTATCATAGGTATCATATCTAAACTGGCATATAGGTTAGGATTTCACATCCGCTTGCACTTATGCATTTCCTTATCACCATTCCATCTTAACCTTAGGTATGAATCCATTCCATGGTATCATGGGACCTTCATCTTGTTGTTAGAAGTGATAATATGTGAATGGTAGAGCTTTCCTATACATGGGTGTCTTAGTCAGCTCCCCTTTGCATTTGGTACCCATGCTGTGAGTGCTCTCTTAGGTCCGAGAGCCCGTTGTATAGTAGTGCCATGACATTTCGCAAGAGCCTCATACTCCTCTTGATCTTTTGCTGGCCTATTTCCCCCAGGACTCCCTCATGTCAAGTTGTCAATGCATTATCATGATCTTTTCCTACCTTATTGAGGTTTATTCCGTCTTTCTTTACATTGCGTTTCAGCCATATAGCCCGAGCTTGCCTCATATCTAGCCATGCAGAGCCATATTTTATATCCTTTGCAGCTTGTCTCCCTTTTTACCGGGAGGGGATTTCTGGCCCAGTGTCGATATCCTACACATGTATCCTTGCATTGAGCATAGGTATGTTCCACTTCTTGGAACTAGTTTGTTTTCCTTTATGATGCTCGTCTCCTTTTAGTATGTAACTATAAAGCTATTTTATTATTTTTTCAATATTTTTAAATAACTGAAAAAGTCCAAAAAAAATAAAAAAACCAAAAATCCGAACAAGGAAAGATGTTATCTGTGGCAACTGTCGAGCCATGTCGCCTTCGAACAGAGCACTGTATATCACATCCATTGGTTGCGTTATATTTTGAATTTATGAAGCTATACTCATTTATCTGAGTTTATCTCCACCAATTGGTTAAGCTTCCAGTCCCTATCGAGCCTCTGTTGAGGCCTCCTATGTCGTAGAGATGTCCCAATTTGTATATAGAGTCTATGCTGCCTTCATTTAGTCACCATACACCGTTATGCTCTTGTTCGAAGGAAGTTGAATCCTGAGTCAACCATTCCTTAGTTATCTTGACTCTGCATATCAGCCATTCCCGGTACAGTTACTGGTTTGTGCACCTTATGATCGAGTCCTTCTACATTATACAGATTTGCTAAGTACCTCGTGTTGGCTGATCGGGGATGCCTTAATTCCCTCCTTCCAGTGGATTTCATCCCATCGACTTCATATCATTTATTCTGGGATTGGAATCTAGAGTCATTTTGAGTGCCTTTAGACTTCCAGTCATCAGTGGCAGGTTCTCTCGCCATTGACAGTTCTTGGGAATACATCAATATCCCCTGATCGATGGATCCTCTCAAGTGTTCAACCTCAACACATTTATTCACACTTGTTAGTTTTCACTCTAGCACCTTGATTCCCATTTTCATTATCGGTGGGTGATCTCGCATCTGTTAACGGTATACATTAATGACCGGTAATCAGACGATGGACTACTATGTTCGACCTCGACACCTCTATTCGCATAGTAGGACATGTACTTGTAGCGGTTTGTGTAGAAGACTTTCTAGATTGGTGGCATATCTTATATGCTACCTCCTTGATCGTGCAAGTGTTCATGAGATTTCAGCTCTTGTGACTTGATTCTAGTATATGTCAGACATTTCCAGCCACTATGGAGATTTTGATCTATTATATATCTTCAGCCATTTTGGAGATCATGGTCCTTTGTATATCTTCATCATGGAGATTCTGATCTATGTATATTGTACATGGCGATGACCACATATGTGATATCATGTTTCATGCCTATTCATGGCCATTGTACTCTTATGTATCCGGGACTACTATATGTACTTACAGTTATATGCAGAGTTGTATTATTGTACTATGCTGATTGGGTGGTTGGTCTTCCATTTGGGATCCTTCATCACTCCACTTCTGGGATGGACTTATAATGTATTTCGGCCATCGTCTAACCCCTCTGACCTCACACATTAGGGGGCATCTGTTATAGTGTATTTCACCACTCCAGGTGAGTCACACTTTGTATGGCCTTCCCTTGTCCTGCTGCAGACTGCTTAGACCCCATGGACCAATTTTTGTCCTTTGATGTTTCCTTGATCATCCCTAAAAAATATGAAAAATTATACACGCGACTATTAAACCTATAAGTGCGTATATACGCAGGTTAGTCCACTAAAACCGGGTACATCGGGATGTGTGCATAATCCAAATCCTTTTGGAGTTTTCCTTGATATGGATCTGACTCATTTGACTCTTGTCCTTCCCTATGCCGTGAGATCGCTCGGATTCGACCTTTCATTACCCCTTTGAAAAGATATATAAGGAACCCCTTGGTACATTGAAGGCATAAGAGAGAATTGAGAGAAAAGAAATTATAGTCCATTGTTGCCAAAACTTATGCTTGAGTGTGCATCCCTTTGTCCCTTGGAGAACTAGTGTGTTCTTCCCAAGCTTTCCTTTTGTTTTTGAGCTTGCTATCGAGAGATGGAGGATTGAGGTGGTGGAGGCCCAAGTGGGGGATTCAATTTCTCCAGTTCGCAGACATGCTGTCAGAGGTTGTATCTTTTAGTCTATGATTTATATTAATAGAAATATCTTTTCCTGTCCAATAATGTCTATTTGAATGAATATTTTATCCATGGGATTATGTCAAATGCTTGTACATTATTGATTATATATGCTAGAATATATCTAACACCATGATATATAGAATGCTTGTATTGTTTACTTGTGGTTGAGGAAGTAATCTATCAATTCAAGTTGAAGATTGGAAATCTCAACAGGGATCTACTTCAACCGTCCGTAATAAGGTAGAAGGTCTAATCCTTTAGTGTTAGACATTTAATTTCTATTGCATATTGGAAAGGATTGATTTTTGGAGTCATGATGTCTGTTGCGGTACCCCAAGCCATAGGAATTTCTCTTCATAACAGTAGGATAGGTTTCAAGCGATTCACGATCACCTTAGAAATAATTTTGTAAATAAAATTGCACAAAGTTATTGGCCTCAACTTGTTTGGGTTTTGTGCTCCTTCCTCTTTTTTAATCAAAGTATATAAGGTTGCATTAAAATATTTGACTACACCCCTCTTACTTATGGATTCTTCAACAATCTGTAAGATTTCCTCCTTGATCAGATCCCAAAAGTGGTAGAATAATTTCGATGTGAATCCATCAAGTCTTAAGGCCTTCCCCAAAGCCATCTAATGAACAACTTCCTCCACTTCCTGCATAGCTACTAGATTAAGTAGCATTGGATTTTTCTCTCTAGTTATAGCTTTAGGAATAACCCCAGTGATTCTAGTTATGTCCCTCCCCCTATATCCCTAGTCCTCATTGAATATATCAACAAAGTGATGGGTAAGTTCTTCCTCTATCTCCCTTCTAGTCTCCACCTGACTTCCATCTGCTCTTTTGATTTTGTGTATTTCTGAGTTGGTTTTGTTGTGGAGAACTGAGTTGTGGAAGAACTTGGCATTCCTCTCCCCCTCCTATGACCCTTGTATCCTTGAATTTTATTTCCAGAACTTTCCTTGATTCCTTTCTCTAGCTTCCATCTAACACAATAGGTTCTTTTCCTTGACCTTCATGTCCTCATCCCACCTGTTTTCCATCCCATTATTATTGGAAAGCTTGATATCACTTATCAACCACTTTTGATCCTCAAAATATTCTGAAACTCCTCCTTCTTCCATGTGCAGATTTTTGCCTAAGGGCATTAAGGTTTTGATAAAAGTGATACATCATGGTAAATGGAGGGGGGACCAACTCCTGCCACCACTAGGAAACTAGATTCTGAAATTCCTTTTGCTCCAATAATAATTCCTCAAATATGAAGGGCTTGCTCAGGATCACATGTGAATAGTCCTAGTTGAGACAAATGGACCAGTGACCAGATCCCGCTGCTAGAAGAACATCGACCATTATCTCCCCTGTTACATGCATTATATTTTTAGAAACCATAAATCTATCGAGCTGAGAAGCAACAATGTGCTCCCCCCTCGTTTTTTGTTCCATGTGAACCAACCATTTCCAGTTTCTATGTCAACCAGAGAGATGTGGGTTAGAAAATAAAAAAAATCCTCCTGATACTGACCCAGAAACCATCTTCCTGCATTCTTCTCCTCGAGGTTGGTAATAAGATTAAAATACCCTCCTATTATCCAGTTTCCTTGCCCCAATTCGACCTTTTATCCATCTTAAAACTCCATAAAGGCTTGTTTCTAGGGGAAGGCACTAAGTTATTAAACATTCATCAGATAACCCTTGACTCATGTTTCTAATTAATGAAAATATGCCATTTACGAGAATAGATTAACCCGCCATTCCTTAAGGTCTACCACATTTGGCTACCATAGGATAGCAATCCCCCCAACCATACCAGCTGCATCCAGTGCCACTACCCTACTACCTTTCCAAATCTTCTTTGTGAATTCTTCCATCCCTTGTGTATCACATTTTGTTTCTTAGAGGAAAATCATATCTGGTCTCTCTTACTTAATATTTCTAGATAAAATTTTCCACTTCCTCTGGTGGTTGCACCCCCTAATATTCCATGAAATTATATTTATTGACTAAAATTGTTTACCTTATATAAGTTCATTGTGATTTTTGGGTACTGAACTGATTCGATGAGTATTACACCTACCTTTGCAATACGTTTCTTTTTCATTTTCCTTCCCCTTTTCATATCTTCCTCTTATAATTTCCTTTTGTTACATTTATGTGATTCTACTGCAATCCCTAGATTTTGGTGCACTCACATTCTGGTAATGGCCTCTTAGAGAAGCTAAATTTGTCTATGAGGAACATGCCCATGTCCCTTCCTTCCATATTCTTCCTCGATTGCATCCATATCCAACTCCCCCAACTCCATTTCCTCTACCTCATCTTCATATACTACCTCCATATGTTCTCCTGCTCCCCTTCCTCATCTGGATCCTTTTCATTTCCTTCTTGATTCCATGATGAGTACCTCTCTTTCAGATTCCCCCCATTATCACCATCCTCCTCCAAGATATCAAAAAGGTTACTGGAGATGGGTAGATTTTCTGAATATTCCTTCCAAGGTTTTTGGGGACCACCTGCCCTTCTTCTCCTCCAATTCTTGACTTGTGAAAACACTTCCCCATCAAGCTCACCCCCTTGACGTTGGCTTGGAATGGGCTGAACTTGAACTGTCTTTGGGAAATTCCTTTTGAAGTGTCCATATTCATGGCATTGTTGGCATCCAAACAACAGTTTCTCATAGTCAATGGGTTGGATCCCTTATTCATCCTCCCAGTTCAGACTTATTGCCTGTAGTAATTCATTTGACAGGTCCATGTATACATAGGTTCATGAAAAGGTTGTGTATCTCTAATGTTTGGTCTGCTCAGACACCTTAAAAAAATACCCTAGGGTATTTCCAATGTCCTATAGGGTTTCTATATCCTAGTACTCACAAGGAAAAGGGAACGGACTTATCCAAACAAGGGAAACTGTCATATCTCCAGTTTCTGCATTAAACCGCTCTCTCCATGGTAGGAGGTATAGCCCTGCTAAAAAGTATAAATACGGGCTTCTTTATTAAATAAAATGATTGTGAATATACCCTTGGACCCTAGATGAAAATTTTAGTGTCCTTTAGGGTTCCACATAGTCTTGATCCATCGAATAATATCTTCCTCACTTGGCCACACCCCAAAATATTTTTCAATGAGGGCCTTCTCATTCCATAGCTTGATCTTGCCTCTTACCTTCTAGGATTTTATCTGGATTCCTAGAATAGAGAGGGATTTTTGAACGCACCCTCAATGGCCTGATCATCTTCCCTTCTCTTCTCCACCCCTCTTCACATTCCCACTGCCATTCTCTCCTAGCTCAGGTACCTGACCCCGTGGATCCATCCCGACCATGCACAAGAACCATAGGTTTTGCATCCCCCCCAACAGTCTCACTACGACCACACCTGCACAACCAAACCCTTGTGATAGTGCTCATGCTCTACTCCTCCAAAACCATAATACCCTCTCATCCTCTCAACCTCCCTATTTTCCATTGGAGATTTATTTAATATAAAATACCATCTTAATTTAATCATAAATAATATAAAAATTTATTTTTGTCTTCCTACTTTATTTGGAGAATTTTTTTATGCTTATTACATGAAAAAATAGGGACACAAGGTATTAACGTCAAGTTATTGAGCTAGATCATGTAACAGAATTTGGGTATTGCACATCTATGTTGTAAAAAAATCATGGACATGTAGAGTGAAATGTACTAGTAAATTTGGTGCAAACACATTAATGATTAAATGGAAATACAAAAGTTACCTTGTAATAAGCTCACCCGACTCCATGTCCCACTGAAGAACACAAAACTTTCATCTCTCTGTGGAAATAAAAAGATAATCCTATGTCTTCCCCTGCTCATGTATTAATTGAGTGTCAATTTATCCTTAAGTTGTTGCTCAAAAAACCTTCCTAGATGACACTGAAATGATAACTAATAGGAGAGATTCACTTACATGAGGTAGGAAAAGCTCAAGTTTTGTAATTCTCCCATATATTGGTACATCTAGCATTGGTTACAAAAGAGAAAACATGTTGGGGTTTTCATGCATGGCCAAACACCCTGAACCATATAGCACTTCAGAAACATTGTTTTGAACATTACAAGTAATTCCTTGGGTTGAAAGCATTAAGATCCAAAGAAATTGGAGGGGTATTATCGTCAGTATTAAGTAGCATCTTATAAACAACGAAACAATGCACATAATGTTTTCAAGAAATTAATATTTCAACTAAACATACAATGTTAAAACAAAAAGATACTATTTAATAACATCTATGATTCTATGACTAATACGCCACGGTTGAGTTCACATTTGTTTACACCATATTATATAGAGTATAAATATTAAAATGAAATAAAATTCTTCAAGAGACATAGTAAAAGTGAATACTTAACTAAGCAGTGATTGCTATGAAAATAGTTGATGTTTTGTAGCTTTAGTAATCACTCAGGATCTATTAGAAATGAAAGGTTAAACACTTTCTAAATACAGGTGACTTCCTTGGAACATGTTCTTGAACTTAACAGGAAAAAACCACTCGTCTTAAATGTTTATGATAATAGAGCATAACTCGTAAAAGATTTTATCATGCAAGCAAAAGCATGGTCTACTTCTATGAGTTCAAATAATCTCATATAAGGTACAATGAATATTATAACAAGAAGATATCAAGTTGAAAAATCAAAATTCTAAGGGTTATGGAAAATACCAACAAACATAAAGCATATAAAAAATAATTGAATGGTAAATTCAAATTCTATAGGATAAGCATAACCTGGCCAATCTCTAAAGATATATCCCACCTGTAACCTATTAATATTGAATCTCATATAGCTACAAAATTCAATTTCATGTTGGATTTTATTTAATACCCCAAGAGATAGATAACCCTTGATGCATGGTTAATGGTATGTAAGATTTGACTGCAAAAACAACTCTCTTTCTCTTTGTTTTTCATGGAAATATTGTAAGGAATGGGAGATATAAAATTTAAATGGAGTTAATAAAAGACTAGATGTCAATATGCAAAGAGACACTAAGAGGAATTAAGGCTTTCACTATGTGAAGCAACAATCAGCAAGACAAGACTAAATAGATGTAAAGGAATAGGACCACACAAAGTCATGCCAAAGTGTATCTACACTTGTATCTCCTTTTATTCAATAGTGAACATTTTGTATATATGTTGACTACCATGATAAATGGCCATTTCTCAATAATTTTGTAAATCGTTATGTACTTGGATGACCTAGTCAAGCCTTGTCACAAAGGGATATGTTTGAAGGGGACAAAGATGGTACTTAAATCAAGGAAAATAGTTTTAACCATCCTCAAGTATTGTGGTTATTTATCCACTATTTTAATTTGTCACTCTGGAAATAAATATCAATGCCCAATCAAGTAATTCTCAAAAAAAACATTTTTCTTGTAACAAAAAAACAAACTTGTGTCTCTTTATAGAAATCTAATGCACAGATCATACCATAAAATAATTTCAGCCAAAAACCATAGGAAGATAATTCCCAATGAATGATTTTGGACTATGTATTATGGGTTACCTAAAATGTATGAAGATTGACTTCGTGACCATCCATTACCAAATCCCACCCACCAATATTTAGGACAAGGTCTAGTGCTAAGGAAGAGATTCTAAAGGGAAGCAATTTTCTCGCGGATTGGCATATATAGCCAACCATTTTCCAGGTACATCCAGCAATTAGGAATACCCCATTATGTAAAGTAGCAATACTTTCACACCAAATTCATTTGTGTACGATGTAACTTAATAGCTTGAAAACATGCAGCAAACAAAGTAGAAAAATAATTAAAATGGAAAGTTTGTTCTTTTTCCTTGATTCATTTGTCTTTTCACCTTTATTTGGCATGTAGAAAATAACAAGCTATACCTTCTCTTTGGGTGGAATGGGCCACCATGCCTTGTCTTGAAGAAGCACCTCTCTCTCTTGGATGGGGGAGCTATGGCTCAATGGAGATGGAGGAGAGGGAGTGTGGGTGGCTTGAGAGACAAAGGGTCTCAAGGCATCCATGGGAAGCATAACACTATGAAAGGGAGAAGTGTTTTGAGAGTGGCCCCCCACCCTCCTTTTATAGATTTTTGAGGGTTTTTAGGGTTTTAAGCCCTTGGTATGGGCTTTAGCCCCTTTTTTAGGCTTATATCCCTTTCCTTCGTAATTTTATCTCCATTTAGGGTTTTAGCCCCTTTTGGGGGGATTTAGCTCCTAGGAGAGTATTTTAGGCTCCGTTTTGGGGGTTTTAAGCCCTTTTATTCATCCTTAAGCATTTTTTGGGGTGTGGGGGTCTAATGGAGGCTCGTGAAGTGGTGTCCTTGGGTGGTATAGGTCACAAAGAGCTTAGTGAGAGATTTTTTGGGTTAACAAATTGTCGTCTGATGTGTGAGGGAAGGAGCTCATCATATGGCCGACAGACATCGTAGGATTTGATGTGTAGAGGTGGTGATTCCGGGGCTGGGGCATGGTGGATTTTGGTTTTTGTATTAATATGGTTCCCATAAATGGGTGAGATACAAATAATGTGTGACATGTATATGGACAAGGAGGGCATCCCCATGCTTGTGACAATGTCAAAAGAATAATTTGATCTATGCTGTGAAATACAACAGTCAATCATATACAACTGGTGATACAATAATGGTTGCCTCAATGTGAGGCTGAATACAATACTGATATGGTACATTGGACCCATGGCATGCTCATGGAATGCTATATATTCATGACTAATGGCCTGTTGGATCAGGGATGGTGTATAGTTGTATGGACTGGCTGACTGAGAGTCAGAGTCTTTATGTTACAAGTATGTTGCATCAATCATAAATCTATATAGAAGCACTGCTAGGGCTTCTAAACACTGTCTCTAATGCAACCCGGAAATCACAAGGGACATAACTTGTTTAGGTCCCTTGAATAGACTCATTAATGTGCTAGATTCAGGTGACATCCAGGGTATTCGACCAAATGCTATGCGGACCAAACCCTATACAAATCTCAACGGTGCGATGATGTAGCTGGAGTCGAGCACATGAGAAACAACCATCCTGAGAGGCACTAAGTACTCCTCTCAAGTGGTCCAAGGAACTCATCAATGAGGTTAGTGAAACCATGATATAGGGACCTATGGGTCTATCCTCTGGAATATAAATGTTGTCGTCCACAAAGGGATACCTGCCCCTAGTCAAGGCAATGATGTTTCCTTAACAAGGAGCACGAGGGAGATAACTGAAAGGTGTGAGACAATCTACGGACTGACCCACTGAATGAGGGGAGGGAAGGGAAAGAATCTAATAGGGGTAGGGGGAGTGTGGTAGAATCAAAATTCCTTTGTTCAGAGTATGACGAAAGGGAAGACAAGGAAGCAAATGAAACTTGACTCATGTGAATGGGATCATAGCTATAATACCAGGAATATCACTGCAAATAGGAAATACTTGGAGGAGGTATATGCTTTTGATATTGATGGGAACCAAGGAAGACACATTGCAGAGTACTCTGAACAAAGGAGACCCAATGGGGGAATGCTGCCAAACTATTTTCTATGGTTTGGTGTCTAGGGACACCATTATGGTACAATCTCGTGGATTTTTGGTGAGCCTGAGAAGGTAAATGCTCGATGGTGCTTTAAATTTTAGAGAGTCTCAAAGAACGAAGAAGACTCTAGTGGGAGCTCTTTTTTGTTGGTAGTCTCCTCTGCCCAAAAATGGATAAAAGTATACATAGGAGAGCTCTCCCATCCTATAGGGGATGCGAGACTTCTTTACTGTTGGTAGTCTAGTCAGGCTAGAAAAGGTTAAACCTATAATGATTGGACAGTCATTCAGATACTTTTATGAGCATGAATGAAACCAAGTTTGCTTGGAAATATTTTCTTAATGAGAAGGCTGGAAAAGAGCTTAATGACAACTCGTGGTGAGCTTTTTCGTAAAGTGCGGCCCCTCTACCCGAGAAAGCATAAAAGTATGAATATGGGAATGGTATTGGATTGAATATGCCAGGGTGGTCCTTTCCATTTAATGGTCTACATGGTCTATAAAAGGAGGTAAACAAGACGATGTAGATGCCCTTTCCTATACTTTAGTGAGCGGGAAAGGAAGTAGTTGTGCTCGGCAATCTTTTCATTGTTTTTAAGAGTAAAAAAAGAGCTTAAATGAAACTCCAGTGTGGTCAACCGATTGCGGTGGCACAGGAGGTGCCCCACATCAGGACAGTGGACAAAGGTCCAAAGGTCATCCGTGCAGTATGGACATAGCAGAAGGCTCTCAAACATAGCAATACATGCATGGGATAGATCATGGCAGAGGCTCACGAGTCAGTGCGGTAGAGGCACGTATACTGAGTTGGCTCTTCGAAAAAGGTCAAGAGAGCGTGTGTATGTGTGTTGCAATGGATGGAATTGACTACATATGATGTGAGTGCAAGTTCGGGGGCAGTTCTATACCAAATACATGCAAGAAAAATAAATCATTTTCTGGACAATGGTCCAGAAATCGGTGTAAGGTGCGGTGAATGGGGAAGACAACTATGTGTTAAAATATAAAATAAAAATAAAAATGAAATTCCTTAACTTGTAGTGGCCCAAGAACTCGCATGAGTAGTGATCAGGAAGTGTGATACAAGTACAGGTCCGTAGACACTCACATCGTCATGTCATGGCTCGTAAATCGAGGTGATTTGTGGGAAATGGTCCCGAAATTGATTTATTAAACATGAGACAATGATCTCATAAAGAGATAGAGGGAAGAATTATTAAACCAATGGTGCAAATGGTGTCTCAAACGGAGTGCGTATGGTCCTGCTATGTTGATTAGAAGAAATTATGTCAAATGGGGCCTATATAAGGGTGGGGTCAACTTGATGAGGTGTCATTGTCACTGTTCATTGTGGAGTTGGAGAGGTGGGCCCTAATTCCTGATTTGCTGATTTCTCTTGATCGAACTGATAGTTTTGAGTTTCGTGACTTGCAGGTAAGAGCTCTCACTGAATCTAATCTTTTTGGTGGTTTATTTTCTGGATTTGGTCACCCCGAGGCCCCCCATGAGCAGTTTGGGGTTTGATGGAACCAAGTCGCACCTTTCGAAAGAAAAGGTGTGACCTAGGTGCTCATTTTTCCCAAACAGGTGCGAATTGGCCCCCTTTGGGTGTTTTTTGATGATGGCAGTGGCTCACATCGGGGTTTTTGCTTGTGCAGGATGGGTGAGATCAAGTGGCGAGAGAGAGATTGCAAGAGCCTCAAGGATGCATCATTATGATATGGGAATGTGAGAGATACATTAGCCCATTGTAGATTGCTGAAGTTTATGAGGATACCCCTCATGTGGAGCTTGCATTTGCTGATGCAAACACTGGTGAGTTTCTTGGATGTTGATGAGGAGGTGCTCCTCTTTCAGGGCCAACGTATCGATACTACATTGGAAAATGTATACTTTCTTACCAGGATCCCTATGTTGGGAGTGGTTGGTGAATTGACACTTTTTTTGTCTTAGGGAGAGACATTGGAGGAGTTGTGTGATCAGAACTGTTACGCTACAGCGTACGTGCGTGGCTCCTATATCCTAATGTGTGACATCAAGGATTTGTCAATACTAGTGGTGGCTAACTTATTGTAGCATATCATGGGTTCCATGGGGAGCCACAAGATATCTGGTGGGTAGATTCAGCTAGTAAAGCGTGCTATAGGTGACACGTACTATGCATGGGGTCAGATGTATTTATAGGCTATTCGGTGTCAGCTGAACAGGTCGAATAATTCTGGTGCTAGATTTTGTTTTGGCTCCTTCCCGTGTGCTTTATTATTTGAGAAAGTACCTACACTTCGTCCTCATCAGGTTGTGTAGGATAGTGGTCCATGGGAGCCCTATAGGTATAGATGGTATCAGGTGATGATTCGAGAGGGTGGCGACAGAGTGGGATTCTTTTTTACTGAGGATCTATTAGAGTAGTGGCACTAGCTTCCTGTAGTGATTGAGGATCACTTGTATGTGGGTATGGACTACTAGGGAGACAGTGAGATGCCCTGACCTCCTATCCAGGCTTGGGGACCAACTAGAATGCATGCATGATGTTTTTATGTTCATCTCTATACATAGTGTATTTGAGCTAGTTGGTAGTTTGTATTATTGATGTATGTGGATTGATGGTGCCCTTGTTTGTATATGCAGATATTGGTCCTCATCCGTCGCCCAGGCATCGGAGGCGGGTTGTTACCATAGCTCATGTGGCAGTTCCTTTTGGGAGCTCTCATAGGTGACTGTGGGAGATGGATGGAGTGTTGTTGTATCTGGAGCGGCTTGCTACTGGAGTCTCAGATGACGGCTAGTAGCATCTGAGTAGTGAGATGATTGTCGCTATTCACAACCTTCCTCTAGAAGTGACTGGTGTGATGAGGAATATGGTGATGGCTTGTGATCACTTTCTCCGAGTTGCGAGAGGTGATCTCCCTGCAGAGGATGAGTCCTCTAAGGAAGATGATGACACCAAGTCACATGAAGAGTCTGAGTTGGATTGGTAGCCTAGTGGGGTTTCCCCTAGTGCGTTGGTGCACTTAAGGTTTTTGTGTCGCTATGTATGTCCTACTGAGAAAGCATATGTGGATTCTCATTTTGTATTGGACATGTTTTGGACATGCGACTTATTTATCTATATACTTTTGATGCACGTGGATGCACTTTTATGGTTTTATTATGTGAGTCTTTTTATGATGATGTGGAATGCAAATGTCTATGTCATGTATTGTTACACTTGTGTGTGTATTTTTAGACATAGTTATGCATGATGTTATGTTTGTTTGTTTCCTATATGCGGTTATGGATGTGCCAATTTAGAATATCATTAGCCATTTGATCTGCAACACTATTGAGGTTTCTAGGAACATGTGTGAATGTGATGGAGTCAAATGTTCTAACCATTTGTTTAGTGTACAGGTAATTTATAAAGAGGCAGGGATCACGTATTCGATAGTGGTTGTTCAACTAAGAAACAAGCAGCTGGGAGTCTAAAAATACATCGAGATGGTGAATGCCTAACTGAAGAGCGGCGGCCAAGAGGCAATTGACACCATCATATTCAGCCTGGTTATTGGTTACAGTTCCCATGCATATTCCATCAATGTGGATCAACTCGTGCGATGGGGAGTAGATGATCCATGCAGCTGAGGTGAGTTTCAGAGATCATCTGCTTGCTCCATCTACAAATCCCATATACCAGTTTGAAGTGTTCTCCATCTGAAGCAATGAGAGGAAACGATACATAAGACTCAATTTTGAAAATGTGTAAAACAAAAAATGGAAAGACTATAATACAAGTTGTAACATTGTCACTCGAAGGGGTGATGTTAGAGGGAAAGTTGTTTGGAATTTCAAGGGATCAATGATCATTCTTTTGTGTGACACAATGAATCCTTGTAGATCGCCCATGGGGACACAGAAAACACACTTGAAAGGGTTCAAGCAGATTTCATACTTGTGACATCGTAAGAACACTTGTCGCAGGTCATCTATGTGTTGTGTTTTCTTCTGTGACCATGCGATGAGGTTTTCAAAACAAACTAGGATAATGTGAAGAAGGTCATGGAAGGAGTATGTCATGGCACACTAGAAGGTGGCTATAGGTTTTTTTATTCCAAAGGGCATGAATAAATGCACAAATGTGCCCCATGGGGTTGTGAATGCCGTCTTATAACGGTCTTCTTTCTGGATTTGGATTTGGTTATATCTGGAAAACCGTCCATGAAGGAAAAGGCCTCATGTCCGGCACACGGATTGATGATTTGATCGATGAAGGGTGTGGGGAAGTTTTCTTTAGGACATTCCCCATTGAGGTTGCAGAAGTCTGTGCAAACACAAATGGTACCATGTTTTTTATTCACAAGAATAGGATTAGAAACCCAAGTAGTGTACGCAATGGGATAAATGAAGCCGGCTATGTGCAACTTCTCTATCTTGGCTTTAACCGCAACAACTTTGGAAGGATGGATGGGTCATTGCTTTGGGTGTATCGGAGCCATGTCAGGCCATGTGTTGATGTGGTGTTCCATGATGGATGGATCTAGGTTGGGAATTTTGGTGTAAGACCAGGCGAAAATGTCACAAACTTTTCGTAAGAGATCGTTGTAGGCATCAATCTCTCTTGGGGAGCAAAATGCACCTAGCATTATTTCTTCAACAATATCAAAATTGGTTGAGATATTGATTTTAATGGTTGGTGAAATGTTCACCATATTCCCTTTTTCAAAGGAATCTAGTGCAGGGATGGGGTTTTTGAACCAGTCGGCCTTCCCATGGATGAAATATTTGGTGTCCATGGAAAACTAGTAAGATTGCGACAGAAGTTCTTCAGGGAGGAAGAACGAGTGATGGTGCATGTCATCCCATGGGTATTCCAGAGCAGTTAGAGCTTCAAGTATCTCCTCAACGTTGCCGAAGCAATGAAGAGATAGGTCTGATGGACCATCGTTGGAGGTAGAGATAAGAGGGTCAGTTGAATTGGACATCATGTAGATAGATATGGTGTCTGAAGAAGGCGGTGGGGGGTGCACTTCTTTGATCAAGGTGATTTCACACTCAAGGGAATGTTGACGGAGGTTAGCTAGAGCCATTGGAAATTTGGACAGGTCCTAGCAATGGTGAGAGTAATGTCTATACAAACCATAAAGGGCGCAAGCATGGCTTGTTCTCAATGCCTTGCTCTTGACTATTGGTGTGGTTGGGAGTTCAACCATGGGGATGTTTTCATTTGTATCCATGGAATCTAAGTGCACACAGATCATTGGGATTTTAGGGAAGTTCTGAGTTGGGTGGCCCTGTTGCTCGTAGACGATGCAAGGTGGGATTTTGTCATGGCTCTGTGGTAGCTTTGGAGATATTTCCCCTAGTCCTTTTCGGGTGGGGGGGTGCAGGTGTGGGTGTAGCGGTTGGATTTTGCGGGTTGGGTGGAGGGTGAGACCCGTCGCATTGGGTTGCACTGGGGTTAAGACAACCTTGGGCATTGGTGGTTGAGCTATTGGATCAAGATACCACACCGGAATTCCCAATGTAAAGTTGGGTAGGTTTAAGGTGTCCATTACTGGCTTGCTCATGACACCAGGTGGGGGTAAGAGGAAGGGAATCATATGGGATGGAGATGTCCCCAGATAACCCCTCGCTGGCTGCATGTGGGGAGGCGGTTGTGGTTGCGGCTATGCGTGATGCTGCTACTGTGGGTGATGTTGTGGCTACTGTTAGTGTTGTAGCTATGGACGATGTTGTGGTTGTGGTTGGGGTTACAACTGTGGTTGTTGTTTGGGTGTAGCAGTGCTGGATGAGACCATGCACAAGTTTGTAGTTTCATTTTGTATCGGTGGTGCTAACACTAACAAGAAAGGAGCCGTCATGGTGGTATCGAAAAACAACCGAGGGCCCACATTCAACAATGGGGAGGCCGATGTGTTGTCAACCATGGTGTTGATTGCAGGGATGACATTAGCGTGTGTGGTTTCCCTTTGCGGCTCAATGGTGGTGATGGTATGGATAACACTGGTAGGTGCCATTAACCCTTGGGGATCATGATAAGTGAGTTGATCAATCGTTAGAATCTTTCCTTTGTGGGGGAACATCATGAGATGGAAGACATTTTATGCGACTGCTCTCATGGCGTACATGTAACTTCTCCCAAGGAGAAGGTTATAGTCCAGTTGAGCATTGACAACCTGACAACCTCTATGTCGATCAACATTTTCTTCCCGTCTAGTGTGATGGGGACATGGGGGAGGATTCCTTGGGCTTTAGCAGGATTTCCATCATAAGCCTGCAGAGTTGTGGAGGATGGTTGCAGAATTGGTGATCCAAGTTTTTGCCAAACTAGGGTAGACATAATGCACGTGGATGCCCCCTCATCCACTATGCACCAGTGCACAACCAAATTCTGGATGGGCACTGGGATTTGAAAGGTGATGGTTGATGGCATGCATGGTTCTCTATTCTTTGTGTCGAATGTGATCAACTTGGAGTCGAATGGGTCTACTGTCCCAAGGGTAGCTAGTAAGGATTTCCGCTATGTTGGGCATGTTTTAAGTACCTCAAGAGTAAACATGGCGGTTGGCGTTTGGGCCAAATCATCCATAATTCTATAGCTAACTGCAACTCTAGCCATGGCATCATTGGCAATCCTACATATGGGTGGCATAGGAATGGGGGTAATTGAAGAGGTAGGTTGACTGTTTTGGACATTGACGCTGCTGATGTGTCAGCGGGTTTGGTGGTGGTACCGTACTGATTTCGTCTGGTTTACATGTTGACCTCTTCAGTCGTCATGGATAGCAAGTGGTGAATGCCTATTTCGGCCATCAGAGGTGCCCTGAGAGTGTTGGGATTTTGTTGGAGAGGCGGTGCGGTTGCCACTAATCCTTTGACCGGTGGTGGGTTTTGAAGCACCATAGGAGGAGGTCCTTATGGTGCTGGGTTGGGTCGGGCTTGATTTGCAGCGTTGGCGGCCTGTTGAACCTCATTTTTAATGGCCTACGTAGCTCAATCCATGAGGGGAAACTTTAATGTGTAGTGCCCATAAACATCACAGAGTGTGCACGGTTGGTTTGTGTGCAACATGGTGTTTCATGTTGGTGCATTTGGTCGTGGGGGGTTTTGAGCTGGTCAGTTTGCCACGGCATTGTTGGGAGGGTTCAGTTGTTGACCGCCTCCCTGCGGTTGGTTGTTTCCTTGGTTCTAGGGCTGATTATTTCTAGCTTTCCCTTATTGGTTGTTGGGGGTAGTCTGGTTGGGACGATTTTGTTGTGCAAACACTTGTCCCAATGGAGCGGGGATGGGAGCTTGAACCACTTGCACTGGAAGTGTATAGTATATTTGAGTGGGAGGCGGTGCCACAAATGTGGGCATTTTCCCCACATATTGCTGTGTGGGCCAATCCATGGCCTGAGACTACTGCGGTGGTGCAGGTTGTGAGTAGGAAGTTGTTGCTCCGGATTGGGACATCATTCAAGCATAGTTCGAAGCTTGGTTTTGGTAAGCAACATTAGTAGTGTTGCTTGGTTGTGATGGAACTGCAGGTGGTGTCGGTCAATGTTGTGGCTATTGGGAAACTAATCCTATGATTCCATCTCCATCATGGGATGCCCTCGGTGCGTCGCGGTAAGAGGTTCCTGTGCGAGGAGCGTCTGGGATGACAGTTTACAGGTATCTAGACTGAGCATAGATGAGGTCAAACTGTTGATCTTTCAGTATGGCCTATTCTTTGGATTGATTATGTTCAGATGTGATGTCCTTTTCTATGGGTGGGAGCAAGGTGTTAACGAACCCATCCAAGAAGATCCCATCGACAAGTTGGATTTTGCATAGGCTACGGCATCACTGCCACTCATGGATATGGTCAGTTATATGAGTGGCAATGTTTTAATGATAGGATAGCAGGATCTCCACTCCCTCGTCATATCTAATGGGGAGTTGGAAATATTGTAGGAACATGAAGGCTAGGGAGTTTAAATCATGGTACTTGGCTTGTGGTATCTCAATGTACCATTTGGCTGCAGCACCTATGATGGTGTGCTGGAATAGCATTAGTCTGATGGAATCGTCTACAATGTTGTTTGATGAGCACCATAGATGGAATGTCATAATGTGGTTTTGTGGACATTCCCCTACCTTGCCTTCAAACTTGGGGATGTTTGATGGCAGCTTAGTTGGCATTAGAGGCCAGAAATATTGATGGCGAATGGGGTCGTTTGTTAATAGAGCCAAATCAGGCAAGTTGAGATGAGCCATGAATGGCAGATTTGACCCCAGGTTAATATTTGATGGGGCTGTGATGGTGGTGGGGTTTGCAGGTGCATAATGCATCTGCACAGCTAGGGGTACTTGCGGTGGCACCATTGCAGATGGGACAATGCCCCCAAGTCTTGTGGGAAGGACAGTATGAGTGGCAGGGACATTGTCCCCATGTATGGCAATAAAGGCAATGTAAGTGGATGGTCCACTAACCCCCTGTGTGGCAGGAGGGGAAGTGTGTGTGGAAGGGCCACTACCCCCATGTATGATTGTAGCGACAGTGTGTGTGGAAGGTCCATTACCCCCATTTGTTGTAAGTGGGTCAGCTTGGATATTCATTATGGGTGGTGGCAGCTGACTGATGATAGTTTGCATGACTATTCTTGGGCCACCTACAGGGTTGTCGGTGACAAGTTGTGGTGTGGACATGGGTCCACTTGCTATGGCTATGCTAGAAAATGGATCTGTGTTTACACTAGCCATGGGGCTTGATGGTGTAGTATGGAGGTCTGGTTCATACTGATATGGGTCTGAACCTGAATCAGAGGTTGTGTGGCCTTCTCATGGTGTGCAAGGTCATTGAGAGTAGTTTCGACGGTGTCAGTTTAATGTTTCTAATGGTGGTGGTTCGCCTCTTAGGCGTGAGGAAGAGAATGGGGGATCAAATATGTTAGTTTTTTATCAAACTAATGGGAATGATGTTTGCACCCTAGTTTCGATGGCTTCCTATTGGATATAGGTTGTCACTCGGCCACCAAGACTGCCAAAAGACAGTGCTTGTCTTTTTCCTCATAGGCATTTCTACTCAATCAGAAGGGGTAGTTGCCCATTTTGCTTGGAAATTCCTCTCAATGGCCAGCTACTTTGGGGTTCCCGTGGTTCTCCTCACAATGAGTTTCTGGGCAGAGCCCAAGCACTTCCCATGGCTGAAGCAATCACAGAATTATGTCGTCAAAGACTACAGATTTGATTGAACTTAGTGTAAATTGATAAATTTTAAGGCTCTCTCAGCAGCATGAACTGAGTTGGTTTGATTACTTTGTATGGTGTATTTGTTTGTCTGTATTTATGGTATTTGATAGCTTCAAATGGTTTATGAATTCATCATATTGTGGCATAGTTCATATCATTGTTGTGCATGCAATGAATAATCAGAAATTTGTAAACAAATACAGTTTTTAACCCTGAATGTTTATGGCCTAACTAGATGACTACCTGACACTGATATTCGTCTTCGACCAAGAGAAGGTGTTGGGATCTCAACACAATGGGACTAAGCCCACCCATAGATCCATAGGTCACCTCCTGGATGCAAGGTTGGTCAATAGGAAGGACGCTTAGCACCATGAGAAGCTCTCCTTCTCTACCCCCTCTACCTTCCAGGTCATCTATTTTTAATGGTTTATAATGATGTTCAATGAAGGGCCTAGGACTATATAATATTTCCCTTCATCGTATCCCATAATACCCTAAAGGGTGGTGAGTGGGTAGAGGAGGAAGGGTAAACAAGACTTGATTTTAAGTCAATTTTAGTTAAGCTATGTTCATTGATCAAGCCATTAAATTTTACTTTGAATTTACACTTTGTTTGTTGATTCAATTATAGGAAACTGAAATTGAAACTGAAATTAAACTTCTATTCTATAGAGAGGAAGTTGAGCCGCACTAATAGTCCCTATTAAACTGAAATTTAACCTTTGATTGACATACCGCACATTTCTGATCAAATTCGGTGAGAGGGTCACAATTGTTTTTTAGAAACAGGCGAGGGGGTCGTACAGATTTCATAGACAGTCATGGTCTATGTTTTTGAGTGAAGTTGCACCTTTCAAGGGATTAAGTGCACCCTGGGCGCACCTTTTAGGCCATTAAGTGCACCCTCATCCCCTGTTTAGGATCAATAAGTGCGACTTGCCCTGGATTTGGGGTTTTTATGATCCCGAGTTAGATCCGACTAACAGTAAATTTTACTATGGCCAAACTAACTCAGATTTTCCTAGCAGAGGCTTCGAAAACACTAAGAATTGGAAATAAACTAAATCTAAACTGGATTAGACATGAAATTTTAAAAACTAGGGAAAAACTTAAAAGCTTGAAATTTTAAAAATCTGGACCAGGGATCCTGTGGGATCAACCAGGTATGGTTTCCAGTTCTATAGCAGGGATTTCTCCTTACTACAGGGGCAGGAATGGCTCCCTTCTATCTATAGGATAAAAGGGTAGGTTCCAACTTGTAAAAATGCTTGAAAGAAAAGTGGGAATGAAAATAGACAGAAAAAAAAATCAAAGATGGAAAGAAGAGAAATGATGGAGAACACCTCTGCAAATAATGGGTTACGGTTCTACTTCCAATAACCTGCAAACAATTATTAGAAACTAGAAACCTAGGCAATAAACCTACAAATAAACCATGGATTAGAAAGCAAAGAAATCATTAAGGAAAAACAAAAAATAACAAGCCATACCTTCTCTCTAGATGGAATGGGCCACTATGCCCTGGCTTGAAGAAGCACCTCTCTCACTTGGATGGGGGAGCTATGGCTCAATGGACATGGAGGAGTGGGAGTGTGGGTGGCTTGAGAGACAAAGGGTCTCAATGCATCCACATGAAGCATAACAGTATGTAAAGGAGAAGTGTTTTGGGAGTGACCCCCCACCCTCCTTTTATAGCTTTTTTGGGCATTTTAGGGTTTTAAGCCCTTGGTCTAGGCTTTAGCCCCTTTTTTGGGTATTAGCCCCTTTCACCCTAATTTTAGGTCCTTTTTAGGGTTTTAGCCCCTTTTTGGGGGATTTAGCTCCTACGAGAGTATTTTAGGCTCCTTTTTGAGGTTTTTAAGCCCTTTTCTTCATCCTTAAGCATTTTTTAGGGTATGGGGGTCATATGGAGGGTCATGAAATGATGTCCTTGGGTGGTGTAGGTCATGGAGAGCTTAGTGAGGTATTTTTTTGGTTAAAAATATTCATACCAACAAGTCATATGGAAGAAACCATGTGTGAGCTCAATCATTCTCCTGTAGTCCTGACAACATCTCCATTGTATATTTTGTGCAAGACGATGCAATGTGACATCGTTAGAGTTTCTCTCATCAGCTAGTAGACTCTGGTATTCTTCACAACTCATTAATGAATGCCATGGAACACAATACTAAGCAAAAAAGAGTCTATGGCATTTCAAGCATTCAACACATATGATTATGGTATCCTCGGGATGGATGGATGAGCATGATGTTGTTGATGCATCTTGTCCCTTGTCAAACATTGTAGAACAATTTGGGAAAGGAAAATACACCCTTTTTGAATCAGAGATGTTTTCTTGTGCAATAGATTTTAACAAAGCTTCAAAGCAATTATCTGGAAGAAAGGATTTGCTCTCCTCAGCAGACATGTAATGTTCACAACCAATTTGGGGATGTCGTATTGGAACTTAGGAACATTGCGAATCCCTATCAACATATCTTACCATGCAGTGAGAGAAAAAAATTCACTATAACCATCTCCCATGGTGCCTCATATACACATCAAATCAAGTAATTTTCTTTTACATAGGGATCTCTAAGATCAACTCTCATTGATGAAGTTCTCCACATGTCAATTGCTTCTTTTTCCAAAAACTGATCTTTTCTGATGTCAAAGTTAGGAATATGTGTGAGGACAAAATTGTGTAATTTCTAAACATGTTCCATAATATGTTGCCTCATAGCTATCAATAGTTGATTCTCAAGCTTCTGGCCTCGGGATATCTAATCAATATAATCATACCAACAATATAGTTTTAGTTATGTATTTTAAAAGCAATCTAAAAATGGATATTTAATTTAGTGCATGATCCTCAAGATAAATTTAGATATTCCACTAACAAAATAGTCTACAGAGGAATCAAACATGGTTCACGAGTGATCATGATATGTTGAACTTAAGACCTCAACAATTATATATTATGGATTTAAACTAGCCAATGCCAACAATGGCATAAATTCATCGTTCATTCTCAGTAGAGCTATCATGAATTTTGACTAGACAAGCTAACTATCACAAATTTAGCTTTTGAATTGCGTAAACAACTTAATATAGATTTTAATTATTTCATCCAAATAATGATAAATTGAGCCTAAAATCCTAGCACATAGACCATTATGGAATTCTATTAGTTAATGTCAATCATAAAAAATCAAATTTAAGATCTCACTAATCAATCTATGACTCTATTATGGACTTCGACTAGTCGACACAAACCTTTATAAATCAGTTTAACATCTCAGTACATATTGAAATACGGATTTTCCACTAGTAAATACCGATCATGGTAAATCCAAATAAAATATCTAAAACCAGGTAATTTTTCCAACATGATTGGTTCACTTATGAGGTCAACATAGTATTAATCCATCCACCAAATTTTGATTTTCATGATAATTTGTCTCAGCTCTCACCCTAATGGCATGGTTCTCAAATGTATGAGAAATCCCTAGTGATTTTGACAGAATGATTACTCACCTGGTACCTTAGCCCAAATAAGTTTTTTATGTGGGGTGCAACCCCTCGAGAGTGTTTCTCGAAGCATTTCCAAAATAAAGATGATGCTCTATATATGAGTTATTCTATCATCTAGAACAATCACAATGATATCACCTGCAGATTTTGAAATCTAACCATGAGATTTTTCAACAACCATATATATCATTGCAAACTTACCTAAATAGTTTCCCATTCACATTCTAAATGTCTTTTATTCAGTGCAAGTAGGTCATGAGTAGATCAGTTGAACCTTTTAGGAAAAAAATGTACTAGAGTCTATGCTCTATTCTATGTGAATTAGCTAAAAATTCAAAAACAACTTACATATAAATCAATTTTTAGCACAAGAAAATCACAACACATTCCACAGAGTCTTTTCGGATAACAATCTAGTGATGGCTTTCTTCAGAAAGTCTTTTTGTGAGCAAGTGTTTTCAGAGATGTCTATGGCAGAGGTTTTTCATATCAATGGAAATAATGATAAGGAATTCCCTCTCACTAGGGTATTATAAAGAGATACATGATATTTTAAATTCTTTTTCTGAGCAAGTGTTTTCACAGATGTCTATGGAACATGTTTTCTATATCAATGGAAATAAGGATAAGGAATTCCCTCTCATTAAGGTATTATAAAGAGATCCATGATATTTTATCATTCAATACTCACCCTTCCTTTCCCTTCCTCTTGAGCGACTTTGTTGGATCGTTGATGGAGGGTAATTTGGAAATTGGCCATGGTTCCATGGTGATTTGGAGAGTGCTAGTGATATGAGAAAAATCACAAATCAATAATCAGTGATCAATAAAATTTCACAAGTGACCAGTAGTTAATTCCTCAACTACAATGAGAATGTGGGTTCCTAATAAGCATGAAGTTCTAATAATGTTTAGCCCAGAGCTTTACCATCACAATATAACATTAAAAAATTTAGGGAAAGAACATAAAAAAAATTTCGATGGGTTTCCTTGACATAAATCTTACAGATCAGATTCTAAAAAATGATATTAACATTTGGACATTCTTCTGATCAATTAGGGATGTTTTAAAAATTGAACTTCTACCTATAAATTTATACAAACTGGATTTTACATAAATATTTTCAACAGAGTTCCCACAAATGGGTTTTCACAAATGCATTTTTACATTGATTTTACAGTGTCCAGAATACATTACATGATCATACACAATATATAAATGTATAACGGATTGAATACAATGAACGCTCAACTTCAAAGCTTCTAATAACCCATCGCTGAGGGCCAGATGCTTGGCCATGGTTTGGTCAACATAAAATTTCAGGTTCTTCTTCACTTGCATCAAGTAATCCCCATCAAGTCTCTGTATGATGAAACCTACACCAGAAGAGCTCAGAGCCAATTCACCTAACTGAATTTTAGACATACCCTTAAACACCGTTTTAAAATAACTCTCCAAACGATACCACATGGGGATCAACCACGAGAGATTCCAGGCGTCTCTACAACAGGAAAAACTAAAGCAAATCAAATATTAGACTAGTCATGCTGCTTAAAACCACTATTTTGGCCAATCAAATACTCCGCAGATGATGTGGGTTCTTCAAAATCCTAATGGGAATCCTGCCATTCACTTTTGGGTTCCGAGGAGAACTCATTTTGACAGGTGAAGAAAATATTTTGTTTCATGTTCTTAATATCCAAAATCAATCTTCAAATTGAATATTCAATAGAATATAGTCAGAATGTCCATTAGTAGCTTGTTGCTTAATAGTCATGGTTTTCATTAATAGCTTGTTGGTTATTTTTATTTATGTATTAGCATATTGTATATTATTTGTTAATTATATATATTATAATATTACATGTAAATTGCTTGGATTAGGTGACAGTGCGATAAACGAGTGAATGAGTAGTAAGAGGATAAGAGGAGGATGGAAATTTAATAGACCTTCCATATGAATGTTTTATCCTATCAAGCTAATGTGAGATATATTGACTATGATTTATGGTTACAGAGCCCAATAGAATCATGGTGGTAGAAGCACCAATGGGGTCAAATTTTGGGCAGCAAATTCATTCCAGTTTCTTCTGCAAAATGAAAAGGGTGGACTTCGGGACTGAGAACATAGATTTCACAATCTAAAATAAGATTTATTAGTGCATTTTTTTTATAGAAATGGTAAGGGATTACTTATAAGGTTCTTCTTGCTTACATTGAAATAAAGGTCATTGACCTTTTGCTGCAAAGAGCTACTCATGGAATTTTTTAGCATTCTAAACATAGTTGTTATGAGGAATAACACATGGGTAAAACTGATGAATTAATGGAGAACAAAAAACTTGGTGAATTTCACTAATATGACGTAAAAGAATCTTGCTTGTTGAAACTTCAATGAATGTTGAAAGGGTCAAACATGAGTGACATTTTTTGTTAAACGAGACATCTGAATGGGAAGGGTGATGAGCTAAAAGTGAAGGTATAAGAAGAAAAACATGATGGTGCACGGAACGGGAAACAATAAATATCTGAAACTCGACTTGGCCTCTATAGACTAATAATTCCCAATGTCGATACATTATGGATCCCATTCTATGCATAGTAAACCCCCTTAAGGTGTGCTAATTATAACTTGCAAATTATGACATTGTTTGTATCACCCATATGTTTTATTTCTTTGGTTTTTTCCACTAGCGGTCTTTTCAAGCCTTATAAAAAATTATATGATTATATGCCAAGGTGCCAAGGTCCTGTCTAAATTAGCCTACAAAAACTACAATTATATGCCAAGGTGCCAAGTTCATATCCAAATTATCCTATAGAAACTATAATTATAGCTCAACGTCATGCAAATTAGCCTTATAATTAACATTATATGCTAAGGTTTAGTGGGTTTTTTTATATTCCAAGGTCATGTCCAGATTAACATATAGCTGGGTTGCATTAATTCAATTTTGTTAATATAGGGATGTGTAAATATATATTATATATATGTAGAATTTAGTAAAATGTACAAATTCATTGTCAAATTTGTAATTTTTTCATTGTCAGAGTGACAGCTAAAAGTCCCCAAATAAATGACCAATTTTTATGTGGTCATTTTTAGTCTAGATATCCCATGACCGAATTTGGTCATTTTTAGTTGGTGTTTATACTGTGACCAAAAGTGGTCATTTTTCTTGGTCATTTTTAGTTGGTTTTTATACCGTGAGCAAAACTGTAGTGACATGGATGAAGGCTCCCCATTTACATATGCATCCTTTGATGCCCATTAATGCAAAAATCCCCATACAGTCGAATCCCATAGCCAAATAATCATCACATTAACCTTTACAACACAGAGTTCAAGGATTTCCTAATTATTTATACACAGAGGTAACAAGTCTAATCTATTGCATGGATTACCCATGAATGGTATTGTAGACAGTCTAGTAAACACCCACAACCTATGAACGGAAACCCTTGTCATGGCCTACAAATTGAAACAGAGAACTATTAGAAGTATGCAAAACCTCTACCCAAAGGAAAAACAATACAAACACTGCAAAATAAAATATAGTGCATACCTCCAAAAGTAGGGTGAGTCTGTTCTTCCATGATGTGATGAACCAAAAGAGATGAACAAGCGAGGACCACCCACAGTAGCAGACCAAATGAAACTCAAACAACGAAGGATGTAGGCTTAGGGTTCATTTCCCCACTATCCCAAGGTGCCTTAACTTCGCCACCCTATCAACCACCATCATCATAATATTTACCCTCATGCATATAGTTCTAAACAAAACAACGTGAATTGGTGCTAAAACCCCCATCAAAACCCTCGTTGGCATAGTTAAGCCATGATTTCATGGCATATGGAATATGCCATTAAGGGATTACCATATAAAATGTTATATATATACAAATTTTAATATAATGCTGGTAAAGTCTTATGAATTAAGCCATAACATTAGTAATTAAACAATCCAATTTTGTATGTTATAAATAAATAGAACATGGATAAAATTTATAACAGTCCCAATCCATAATAGTAATTCCAACCATATAGATTCAGGTCTTATAAAATGAACTCTGCGTAAACTGTAGCAGTAGGAATAGTTATGACACGACCTTAGTCCTTTGGTATTTGATAAGCATAGGATAGTGTAGTATGGATACCATGCCACCGGATTTCAAGTTCAGTTGGCGTAACTAGATTTATCCATCTAAATGAACCTGCAAGAAAATGAGAAGTTTGCATTAGTTCAACATGAACTAAGTAAACCCCGTAACAGCAGGTATAACCAATTACCTCTCCAAGTGGTCCCATAAGGGATACGAATCCTGCAACTCTGCATGTGACTGTTAAAAATAATTTAGGAATTTCCATAAACAATGACAAAACTTATAACAAAGAAGTAAGATAATTGTACAAGCACACATACATGCAAGATAAATAAGTAATCAATAAGCAATGTAATCATTTTAAGCCAGTTCAAGTAAAATAAACATAATACATAAATACATCAATAACTACATAGGAAAACATATACAAATGGCTTATGACACTTTGAATTAGAAAACGATGACCAACATATTCCGCAGAAGATCAATTAATGTCCATATTAGGTAGTAATTAAGGAGCCTATAAGTTTATTTTATTTTCAAAAGTTGGGGACATTACATTATCCCACTCTACTGAATCTAGGAGTCATATTGGAGAACTCTTCTTTTTAAGAGGGCTTCAGATTGAAAGAAGGGATCCCTATAGTCTCTCAGAAAGATCAAGATTGGACTACCTTGCCTATTTTAGCTATTTAGTATGAGAGTGTTACTACAAGGAAAAAACAAGGTAAAAGAATCTTTCCAAATGATTTTTTTGGTCAATGGCCTGATGGCAATTTGAAGTTTGTTAATCCCAAACCATCTAAGATTACTTCTGTTGGGGAAGCTCTTTCCTCTTTATCTCCTTCTGAAATATTTTTTGATAACCTTAGAGAATATTTTCCCTACACAAGGTTTCTTAATGGTTTTAGTAAATTTTAATGTTAGAGGGTTTGGTAGATGTCCCAAAAGAACTTCCTTTAGGCAATTGATTGAGGCCATCAATCCTAATGTAACACTTTTTCATGATATTATCTCCTCCAGTGTACTCGAATGCGATTTTTTTTAATATGATTCCATCCTCGAATTGTTGTGGTGATGATGATAACTGAATGCCACATGGGTTTTTAATGCCATGGAATCCTTTAAAGGATCAATTTTACTCCAATACTATGGATATTGTTATAGTGGAGGGAAATACAAAGGGACTGAATAGGATTATATGAATACTAAATATTTATGGGCCTTGTAACCGTAAAAAATGATTATCGGATAAAGTGGTTTTGAGTGGTATCCTTAATGATCCTTATCTTATTATTATAGGTTATTTGAATCTGACTATGTATTCCATGAAAGTGTGGAGCTCAGGTAACTTAAAATATCATATGGTTGATTTTGTTTCAATATCTATGAAATTTTGGGGACCATGCAACTTAAAATATCCTATGGTTGATTTTGTTACATATAATTTTGAGGAATCCAACTTAATTAATGTAACTACAAGTTTTTTGGTGCCTGCATGGAATAATGGGTGAGTTGGTAAGGATGGAATAGCTAAAAGGTTGTATTGTTGTATATTAGCTGAAAACTCGAGTACGAACATTCACAGATACAAGCCTCGGTCCTCATATTCTAGGATATCTAATGAGAAACATATTGTTTTTCATATGGATTTTGCTAAGTGGAAGTTGAGCCACCCCTTTAATTTGAACCATTCTTAGCTTGAGGAGAAATAATTTTTTGAAATGGCTCATGCAAAATGGAAGGACTATTCAAAAAAGGTATTTATCTCTCAAAATCAAACTCAATTATATAAACTAAAGAGGCTCAATTTTGATGCGTTATCATGGGAGAAAGAAAAAAAAAAGATAATCAAGAAGAATTTATTTAGGTTGAGTTGGAACTAAATTCCTTATTTGAGGCTATCGATGATGCTTTATTTTTTTAACATAGAAAGAAAAATTTGGTTCATTACAAGATACAAAGCATAAACTTATCAAACAAGAAAATTCAAGGAGACTCAAAAGATGAGTTGTTTATCTAGCTAGTGGGGATAATAATACATTATTGTTCATAACTATGGTAATGAGGGTAGGATTATAACTAATTTTTTTTATTTAAAAGAACATGAATGTCTTCTTATGTGATATTAGTTCAATCTTGAAGGTAGGTCAATTTATTTCTTCAAGAAAGTATATAGAAAAGCAGAAAATTCAAACTTGATTGATGAATTGGATGTTATCAAAGAATATCCATGAATGTTTAGTCGTGATTGATGAATTGGATGTTATCAAAGAATATCCATGAATGTTTAGTCGTGAATATGGGGTTAATATTTATTGAATGGTTACTATTGAGCAGGTTTGAAATGTTTTAAATTAATTTTCAAAAGCCAAGATTTTAGGCCTTGGATGTAGACAAGTCTATAGAACTTTTCCCTCATTTCTTTGATATTGTCATGAAGTATTTTCTAGGGACAATAAATGAATCTCTTAGGAATGGGTTTGTTCATGAAAATTTGAATTCAACCTACATTTATAGTATTCCTAAGTAAGATAATACACTTTATTTCTATGACTACTGACCTATCTCCCCATGCAATCTAGTATGTAACATGAAACCCAAGATCATCTCAAATAGGATTAAACCAAAATTGGATCAAAATATTTCATAGGAATGGTTTGGATTTTTATCAAATATGCAGATCTTCAATGCCATTGGGTTGGCACTAGAATTTCTCCATTCCATTAAGTATAAGAAAATACAAGGTTTATTTCTTAAATGGATTTAATTAAGGCCTATGATAGGGATTCTTGGTCTATCTTATGCGTTTTCTTGTTTCAAATAGGCCTCCCTATTGATATTTCATAATTAGATTATTGCATGTATTTCAAGTGCAATGTATGCCATTTTTGTCAATGGCCATCTTACTTCTTTCTTCAAAGGGAATAAAGGGATTCGTCAAGGTTTTCCTTCATCTCCTCTATTGTTTGTTCTTATCATAGATGGGTTAAGTCTACTAGATAAATTCGGCTAAATTGGAAAAAGGAATTAAAGATATTATGTTTTCTCCTTCTCTGCATATTTTACATTTACTTGTTGTTGATGGTGTTCTTATATTCGAAAGAGGACCAATTCAAGAATGGAGTCAATACTTGGTTATTAATAATTCCATTTTCTTTGGATTAGGTCTGGAGGTGACCACATAAAATAATATGTTTCTTTTTAATTGTCTTGAGAAGGGTATTTGCAATCAAATCTCCATGTTCTTCCACTTTCAAATGGTTAAGATTGAGAATGTATTTAAATACCTCAATATTTTTTTAAACCAAATTGTTATAAGAAGGAAGACTAGAGGTAGTTGATGAAAAGGGTTTAGAAAATAATAAGTAATTTGTCCTTTAGATTCTTATCTTTAGGTGGAAGATTGGTTCTTCTTAATTCTGTTTTACAAAGCATTCATGTTTATTGCCTTTGGCTGACAATAATTCCTAGATCACTTGTAGATGTTATAAGGAAGAGAATGTTTCGATTTATATGGTGTGGGAATGTTTTTTCTTCAAAAATTCATTTAACTTCTCGGAAAATAACTTCCCTTTCGTTGAGGATGGTGGATGAGGTTTGAAACATATTTTATGGTTTTGGGAAGTGTTAAGTGCTAAAATCCTTTAGAGATAGATTTTGAGTGACTATATGTGAAGTGAAGTCTTAAAATGTAAATATATAAGATCATTTTTTGTATCACAATGGATTCGAAATACTCTAACATTAAATTCCAAATCAGCATTTATTTGGAAAGGTTTGTTCAAAACTCTTCCAATATTGAAGAAATGATTGAGCTGAAAAATATGAAGGGGCTTACATGTTTATATTGGTATTGACCCAATAGTTGGTATTGAGGAAAATTTCATAGAATTCACAGTTATTAATTTCTCTGCTTCACTCCTTAAACATGTAGGTTCTTCATCGTCATATTGGTATAATGCTAAAAAATTGGGTGTTTTTGATGGTGCCTAGAAAAATGGTTTATGTGGACCTAGAATGTTACTTAAAACTAAAAATGGCCATCTTATCAAGGTCAAAGTTAGTTCTGGTGAAGGAACTGACACAAGAGAAAAGATATTAGCATTTTGGGGCCTTTTATTGTATGTTATGAAAATGGCAGTTTAGTATCTTCATACAATTGGCGATTCAAAGACAATTATTACATGGGCCAACTCTCTCAATGGATGAGTAGGATTATGAGGCGAAAATAATTTTACTCTATGTTAGACTTCTCTCATAACTTTACAGAACTCAACTATGTTGTTGACTATTTATCTAAGGAGGCACTAGGATTAATGTACAATGCTATGCATTTTGAGGTATTTGATGATGAGATTGTCATTGATAAAAAAAATACGCTAGTTCTTTTAGTTTATGTTTGTTTTTCCTTTCTTGTTTATTCATTTTGATTGAATAATAATTAATGATGATCACTCTTTGATAGTACGAATCCTTTTTGAATACACTATAATGTTTCTAATATGTCTTTTGAAGAGTTTCTGATCCTTGTTCAACAACTATGTTACTTTAATTCAATTTTGAACAACAAACTACATTTTTTGCTTTGAAAAAAGAAAATTAACTAAATAAATTAAGGGTTTTACAGAATATTTTATTGAGATATTAATAACCTATTTTGTTAACATCTTAAAATTTGGATGACCCAATATCATTACTTAATATTATTTTAAAAAGACAATGACACAATAATTCTACTTTAATCTTGATGAGATTTTCAATAACCTTTGGCTAAACTTGATTTAATTGTCTCAATGTCCTTCTGTGGAAACTCCTTTTCTGCCATTCCTCTTTCTCAATTTGCCTTTTCCTCCGGGATCTTTTCCCTCATTTTTCTCATATCCTATTCGGACATTTCCATTCGTCTTTGTCTTTTTGAGTTTTCATCGGTGCTCTATTAAGATCATCGTCCCAATTCCGCCGCCTCTTTTTCTGCAACTCCTCCCTCTTTCCCTTGGATTCCTCGCTCTTTTTCTGCATTCCCTCCGTCTTTTTCTGCCATTCCTCCTTCCATCTGTTATATTTCATCACTACTTTCTCAATCTTTCTCTTGGATTGCTCCCTCTCTCTGCCATTCCTCGCTCTTCCTCTGCCATTCCTCCCTCGAGATTAACCAAGCAAGGGATCCCCATTTGTTATAAACAATTATCTTTGATTCAATAATTTCGGAGAGGCTTGAACCTCAGATCTTGACTCCGTGATTTTGATGAATAATAATTATTCTAGAATATATTTAGTCCCTAATTCTAGTTACTCGGTGTTGTGTTGAACTGTTACAGTTAATAAAAGAAACATCCATATTCTTCCCTATGTTTTTAAATAAAATCAATAAATTTTGAAATTACAACATTAATATTATCACAGAGACAGGTGGCCAGATAATAAGCATATCTGACTTAAAACTTTAAAGTTCGCTACAATATTTACAACACCAATCTTTTCTCATTAAAAAATGATAATAAGATAATACTGTTAATTGGAATTCAAGGTAAGTCCTTCTAGAAAATTATTTGTAGTTATTGAAGAAAATCAAGAATCTTTCCGAAAACAACTCAACAACGATCGTCCCACAAGAGGAGAGAGAAGTATTTCTTCTAAAATTTATGTTCAACGATCGTCCCACAAGAGGAGGGAGAAGTATTTCTTCTAAAATTTCTGTTTGAGAACCTTCTGGTAAGTTTTTAATCCTTGTTCAGTAAATATTCAGCCCGTCTTTTTTTTCAGTTCATTTTGCAGTTCGGGAAGATCTTTCGGTATGTACCGAGACATCAGTTAGTCAGTACCATACATGTACCTCTCAGTGCTCAAGGCACTATATTATTTCCGGTATTTTGAAATTATACCATTTAGTACATTGTATTGAAATGTCGCATATCTCTAACGTATATTCATATTCATGTGAAATCATCAATTGTCATGTCTTCACCTCAACATTCACCAGGGTTTTCTCTTTTTTTTTTCTTTCTTGATTAGGTTATATTCAGTTAGGGGTTAGATTAATTTATTGTTACTTTCCCATTTTTTATTGTTATTAAAAGTCCCTTCGAGTTATCCTCTCTTCCCTCCGCCCTTTTACTGATTCCTTCTTAAAATTAAATTGTTTCTTTAAATTCCCTTCTCTCTTCTCAAATGGAATTTCTCTTGTATATTTCCGATTGCAATTTATTTTTATAAATAAAAATATTATATTATTGCAATATCACTTGATTACATGACTGATATATCACTTGATTGCATGAATGAAAGAGCTTCTAAAAAACTTCTATCTCTTAACTGACTCCTAATCGACTCTACAAATTGCTCCAAAAAGTTCTCCATTCCCACAAAACATAGCATCTTGCTTCTGCGGCTATTGCCCCTTTGATACATATATAAGCCAACTGTACTGAGAAACCCCATAACACCTATCAACCAAAGACTAAAAGAAATACATGAAAAAATTAACAAGAAACTCAAATCCATCTCTGATCAAAATCTTTCAGCCTGGAGTGAGCAGTTGTGGTCGAGGAGGGAGACTTTCCCAGATAGGCATTCCTTATAGATACCCCAACGACGTTGTCATAGAGCATGCTGTCCTGTCAATTCACCATCCTTCGCGGACCCATTTCCCACTCTTGCGCCAGCTCCATAGGGTAGAACTAAATGGACATGTGAGAAGCCATGACATCATTTTTTTGTGCATAAGGAAGAAATACCCATTATGCTCCTTCCAAGCTTTAACCGGCTCCTCATCGCCTTCTTGTTTGACATCCATGGTTAAGGAAGAGTGGGTGAACATGTTCATATTGACCCAATACAACATGAGCATATGGTCATAGGCCGCTGCTCAACCTTATGTGTTTCTAGGGTCAACTACCCAATCCTCCACTTTCCTGTGTAAGTCATCAGTAGGCATGAGTTTAACTTCTTCCTATAGATTTCCTACGACCCTTTGAAGTTTATTGCGAATCACCAAAGGGAAATGTTCTTTAAAGAAATCGGCTGGCTCCTGGGAATGCAACTAGGCCCTTGTAGCTTGTCGTCGCTCACTCGTCTGCTTCAAAATCCCCTCGCCCTTTTTGGCACTGGAAATTGAGGCCTCCCCCAGTCCCAAATCTCTTCTATGGGCGTGCTTAGGGGCCATGAATAGGGTACAGCCATAGGTTCTCTCACCAAACCCTCTAGAAACAACAAAAACCCCAATAATCTAATGCTTGGGTAGTCACTAAAATCGGATCCAAGAGACTGATAACAAAGAAACTCCCTCGCGCACAGATGAGGGGTAGCGAAACCCTTCAGGAATATAAGGTGATAGGTGCCATCATAACTCAAACTAATATTTACTCGGCTCTTGTCGTCCCAATCATGTCTTCATCACCCTTCATACCAAGGCCTGCAACTAACATCCTATTGGCCTCTAAGACCAGATCGTCTCATCGATACGTATCCTCCTTTTACATCCTATCACTCTTGAAGTCATACCAATATAGGGCATTGAGGGATTGGCACAAAAGGGATAGTCCTTTTATCCACCTGAAACCACGTGGCATGGCTCATGATCTTTCTAGTCCATCATTCACCCATGGTTATCATCCCTATTCACATACGTAGAGGCCTCCACTTGTGGAATTATGTCATGATCATGAGAGGACAACTATCTTCACCGAGGGGCCCATCCTTTAACCTAGAAGTCCTCCAATGTAGCGCTTCAATGGACCATACCCCGCTCTGTTCCAACATTAGCCAATAGTTCAGCCACCTTATTTGCAGCACGAAGGATGTGGAAAAATGAGATGGGTGAGTGTTCAGTAGCCAAGGTATGGAGGGTGTCAATTCTCCTTGCCAAGTGCCAACTGGACGAGTTTATTTTTCTTTTCCTCACATTTGCAATGTGTCTGGCAATCTTAATCAGTATATTGGAGTCTCCTTCAATAATCACAGGTTGCCACCCTTCCCTAATCATGCACTCGAAGCCCTGTACCAAGCCTTCTAACCCGGCCGAGGTATTGGTATCAATACCAATGGCTCCATAGTAAATTTTCAGAATCCTCCCTATTGAGTCAGGACAGAATCCACCATAACTAGTGGGCCCAATATTCCCTCTAGAAGCCCCATCAAAGTTTAACTTAAAAACCTGAAACATGGGTGAAGACTAGGAGTTTAGGATTGAGGATTTTCATACCTTGGATCTTCTCCGAAGACCATGCATCTTATATCTATCGAAACCCCGTCTGTCTGCAATATGAATTTCCTATCTTGGGATGATCTTGTCCTAGTCATTCCACTGCATGCTTGGAATAGTGGACATGTGGTTTTCTACCAGGGTCTTCTAGATGTCTTTCGCTGTGTGGCTTTTATCCAAAAAGATGCATCCATTTCTTTCTTTCCATATAATCCACATAGCTATCCCTAAAAAATCCTCCCAAAGAGTACAAATGATATGGTTCTTGAAAGCTGCAGGGTTCTAATCTCACAGTGTTCAGGCAGGTTTCCATCTCCTTCTGTCGCTCCTCCTAAACCCCAAATCCCCTTTATCCTAGATGGATGTAGTGTAAGGACAACTTTCCAGGAGATGACCCATACTCTCCTCATCCTTGAGACATAGGACACATTGATTGGGATAGACACTGGACCCCTCAAAGATGAATTTTTTCTCCTGTGAGGATTCTACCCTTAACCACAAGCAAAAAAAATATTGTAACCTTAGGTCAAGGATTAGTTTCCCATAAATTCCTTCATATCCCCTCCTTCTTCGCTTGGTTTCCTATTATTATATTGTAAGCCTCCATTATATTGAATGAACCCCTCTCAAAATATCCCCATATTAAGGTTATTAGACTAGCTCTGACCCTAATGAATCACATCTAGAGATCCTCCTAGAATGAAAGTAGATCCTCATTATTGATTAGGTCATCCATGGTCTGGAAATTTCACTGTCGCTCCTCATTAGGTCCTGGATTTTCCCAATATTGGTTCAATTTCACCCTACCTTCCTCAATTCCCCTTGCTCTAATGCACATCCACCTTGGCTCTGATCCTAGTTTGGGGCATTGGTTCGAGGAGTCCTCCCAAAACTTCTCACTCTCCCCATCTCTTATATTCCAAAAACAAATCTCTTGCACAATCCTTCATCCACTCGTTGCTTTCATCCATATAGGAAATCCAAGTTTCTTCTCATTCATTTGAACCAGTTTATTTTTGGGTCTATGTCTAGCATATTTGATATGTCATAGCCTGGCTCGTGACTCAACCGTGTGATTGCACCATCACCACCATAATTTGGAACCCTATATTTCAGCTATGACCTTAGGGTGTCAGATTCCTAAACCCCCCTCCTCCTTTGGTGGGGATACCCCTTCCCATCTCACCAAAGATAAGTTATCCTTTTCCTCCCTACCACCCTATAAGAATTTCCTCTACAAACTCCTTGTATCTCGAAGAACACATTTTGGTTCCGACTGAAATGAGAAGTGGTAGATTGGCATAAGGACGAATTGGGATGGACCCTATACCCATACTTCTCTTTGTCCTTGAGACATAGGATGCATTGGGATGGACCCTAGACCCCTCGATGATGAAGTTTTTGTCCTGTGAGGATTCTACCCTTAACCACAAGCCAAACAAATATTGCGACCTTCGACCAAGGATTACTTTTCCATAACTTCCTCCATATCCCCTCCATATCCTCTTGGTTTCCTCTTATGATATTTTAAGCCTCCTTGATATTGAATGAACCCCTCTTAGAAGAGCCCCATATTAAGATATATGGACTAGCTATGACCCTAATGAATCACATCTAGAGATCCTCCTGGAATGACCGAAGATCCTTGTCATTGATTAGGCCATCCTTGGTCTGGAAATTCCACTGTCACTGCACATTTGGTCCCATGCTTACCCAGTATTGGTTCACTTTCACCCTTCCTTCCTCAATTCCTCTTCCTTTAATGCACATCCACCTTAGGTTTAATCCTAGTTTGGGGAACTGGTTCAAGTAGCCCTCCCAAAACTTCTCACTCTCCCCATCCCTTGTCTCCCAAAATCAATGCTCCTACACAATCCTTCATCCACTCACCACTTTCATCCATATAGGAGATCCAGGTTTCCCCTCATTAATTCAAACCAGTTTATTTTTGGGTCTATGTCTAGCATATTTGATATGTCATAGCTTCACCCATGACTCAACAGTGTGATTGCACCATCGCCACCTTAATTTGGCACCCTGGATTTCATCCATGACCTCAAGGTACTGGAGTCCTAAACCCCACTCCTCCTTTGGTCGGCATATCCCTTCCAATCTCACCAAGGATAATTTATCCTTCACCTCCTTACCACTCCATAAAACATTCCTCTACAAACTCCTTATATCTCAAAAAACAGATTTTGGTGGTGCTGATAGAGAAGAGGTATATTGGCATAGCCTGCAAGACTGCTTTCACAAGAACCAATTTACTAGGAATATTTAAGGGTCGAAGTACCCAAATGGATAGTCTACGTTTTAATCTGTCTAGAAGATCCTACCATGAGAAATTTTTCAACTTTCCCATCCCTAGGGGGATCCCCATGTATTTGGAGGGGATCACTCCTCTAGAAAATTGAAGAACCTAGACGATATTCCTATGGACTATGGAAGATGTGTTATGAAGAAAAACTTGAGATTTATTTGCATTAACTGCCAAACCGGAGGCCTTATAAAAGAGATTTATGTTCCTCTTAAAGGCTCGATATTCTTCTACTAAAGGGTTCCCTATAAGAATTATGTCATCCACAAATTATTGGTGTACATGGGGATCCATTCCCTCGTGGAATCTAAGACCACATAATTCCCCACTCCCGGCTTGAGCCTAGATAATCCTTCTTAACCCTTCTTTGATCAGAATGAAGAGGAATGAGGATAGGGGCCTCCCTTCCTAATATCTCGAGAAGGATGAATCAGTTTGGTTGGATATCAAATCAGGAGGATATTGAAGAAAGTGTTTGTTACAAAACTCATGACCCACTCCACCCACTCAAGACCAAACCCAAAGGCTTCTAACATGTTTTCCATGTACTTCCAGCTCAGTTTGTCATATGCTTTCGCAATATCCAGTTTGATCAACATGCCCAGCCTCCGAGTCCTTTTCAAGGAATAAATAAATTCATGGACTAGGATAACTCCATTTAGAATCCGCCTCCCTTCCAAAAGCCTTGGTTGTTTAGGGATGATTAGGTTGGGTAGGATATCTTTCAAACGATTCATGCTCCCCTTATAAATAATTTTGTAAATCACATTGCACAAAGTTATTGGCCTAAACTTGTTTAGGTTTTCTGATCTTTCCTCTTTTGGAATCAAAGTAATAAAGGTTGCATTAAAATATTTGAGTACTCCCCTATTACTTCTGGATTCTTCGACAATATCTAATACTTCCTCCTTGATCGGATCCCAAAAGCGGTAGAATATGTTTGATGTGAATCCATCAAGTCTCATGGAATTCCCCAAAGCCATCTAATGAACATATTCCTACACTTCCTGCATAGCTACTGGCTTAAGTAGCATTTGATTGTTCTCTCTGGTTACATCTTTAGGAATAACCCTAGTGACTTTGGCTATGTCCCTCCCTATATATACCATGTCCTCGTTGAGGATATCGACAAAGTGTTGGGTAAGTTCCTCCTCTATCTCCCTTGTAGTCTCCACTCGACTTCCATATTTGCAACGTATTACTAATTACCTGGATATAGCAAAGTTAACTTCCAATAATCTCATCCAACTCTGTGTCCCACTCAAGAACACAAAACTTATATCTCTCTATGGAAATAACAAGATAATCATGTGTCTCCCCCTGCTCATGTATTAATTGAGTGTCAATTTATATTTAAGTTGTTTCTCCAAATCCTTCATAGATGACACTAAAATGATAGCTAATAGGAGAAATTCACTTACATGAGGTCGGAAAAGATCAAGTATTGCAATTCTCCCATAGATTGGTATATCTAGCATTGGATGCAAAAGAGAAAACATGGTTGGGTTTTCATGCAAGGCCAAAAAAGTTGAATCATATAGAGCTTCAAAAATATTGTTTTGAACATTACAAGTAATTCCTTGGGTTGAAATCATTAAGATCCAAAAAAATAGGAGGGGTATTTTTGTCAGTATTAAGTAACATCTTATAAACAACAAAACAATGCACATAACGTTTTCAAGAAATTAAGTTTTCAACTGAAGAAACAATGTTAAAATGAAAAGATACTATTTATTAACATCTATGAGTCTATGAATAATATTCCATGGTTGAGGTCATGCTTGTTTACACCATATTATACAGAGTATAAATATTAAAATGAGATAAAATTCTTCAAGAGACACCGTAAAAGTGAATAATTAACCAAGCAATGATTGCTATGAAAATAGTTGATGTTTTGCAACTTTAGTAAGCACTCGGGATCTATTAGCAATGAAAGGTTAAACACTTTCTAAATACAGCTGACTACCCTGGAACATGTTCTTGAACTTAACAGAAAAAAACCATTGGTCTTAAATGTTTACCATAATAGAGCATAACTCGTAAAAAATCTTATAATGTAAGAAAAAACATGGTCTACCTCTATGAGTTCAAAGAATCTCATATAAGATACAATGAGAATTCTAACAAGAAGATATCAAGTTGCCAAACAAAAATTCTAGGGGTTTTGGAAAATACCAACAAACATAAAGCATATAGAAAATAACAACAACGTAAATTGAGATTCTATAGGATAAGAAGAACATGGCCAATATCTGAAGATATATCCCACCTGTAACCTCTTAATATTGAATCTCATATAACTACAAAATTCAATTCCATGCTGGAATTCATTTCATACCCCAAGAGATAGATAAACCTTGATGCATGGTTAATGGTATGTAAGATTTTACTACAGAAACAACCATCTTTCTCTCTATTTTTCATTGTAATATTGTAAGGAATGGGAGATATAAATTTAAGTGGAGTTAATAAAATACTAGATGTCAATATGCAGAGAGACACTGAGAAGAATTAAGGATTTCACTATGTGAAGAAATAATCAACAAGACAAGACCAAATAGATATAAAGGAATAGGACCCCACAAATTCATGCCAAAGTGTATATGCACTTGAAGCCCCTTTTAATCAACAGTGAACATATTTTATATATCTTGACTACGATGATAAATGGCCATTTCACAATAATTTTTTAAATGGTTCTATACTTGCATGACCTAATCAAGCCTTCCCACAAAGTGATATTTTGGTAGGGGACAAAGATGGTACTTAAAGCAAGGAAAATAGTTTTTCCCATCCTCAAGTATTGTGGTTATTTCTCCACTATTTTCATTTGTCACTCTGGAAATAAATATCAATGCTTAATCTAGTAATTCTCAAAAAAACCATTTTTCTTGTAATAAAAAAAAACTTGTGTCTCTATATAGACATCTAATGCACAAATCGTACCATAAAATCATTTTAGCCAAAAACCATAGGCACACAATTCTTGACGAACAATTTTGGACTCTTTACTATGGGTTACCTAAAATGTATGAATATTGACTTCATAACCAGCCATTAGCAAATCCCACCCACAAATAATTAGGACAGGGTCTAGTGCTAAGGAAGAGACTCTGATGGGAAGCAATTTTCCAGCGGATTGGCATATATAGAAAACCATTTGCCAGGTACATCCACCAATTAGGGATACCCCATTCTGTAAACTAGCAATACTTTCACACCATGTTCATTTTCGTACAATGTAACTTAATAGCTTGAAAACATGTAACAAACAAAGTAGAAAAATAATTAAAATGAAAAGTCTGTTCTTTTTCCTCCATTCATTTGTCTTTTTACCTTTATTTGGCATGTAGTCAATGCTTTACCCTATATCTGAAAGATTGGAAATTATGTTGAAGTAAACTCGTTGAAGAGACTGTTTCTCCCTAGTCTTTTGAAAATTCTATTTGATAGATTAATGACCATTAGACTCCTAAATCATAACTTTTGTCACTATTGATTATTTTTTTCATAATATGCAACCTTGTTTTTAATAACAATCATCCACTCACAAGATACTGGTATCAATTGTTAGAATTTTGTCATTCAAGCTAGCATGATCTTCTTAGGATCTTTAACTGAGAGAATAACAAGCATAGTAATAAAACACAAGATACAAGAGAGACAAAGAATTTTTCCTCTGGGGAACCATAAAGGAGAAAACCCCACAACTTCCTCAGAGATAGAATTAGCACCAAAGGTAAAACCAAAAAACATAAAGATGATCTCCTTGATAGCAACAATCTCTCTCTTGTCCTAGAAAATTCTCTCTCTCACTCATGCACCTGAATGAGTGAGTGTGTGTGTGATAAATAGAGAGGTTCATTCTCTATTTATATTCTTTCATTCACTTGAAACCCACTCCAATTTGTCGGCCTTTCTTAACAATTAATTACTAGAGGTGACATCCCTAGGAGTGTCTAATAACCCTAGTGCCCAACAACTTGTGGGGAGTTTGCCTCCTCCGACCAATAGGAGCGTAACACAATGGTGGGGCTATTGCCCCAACTTACAATGAATCACCTAGGGTAGACTTCACTACGATAGTCTGATAACCCTAGGGCCCCACAACTGTCGGGACTTTAACCCTTGACCAATAGGAGGGTTACCCATAATGACTTGACATGAATTTCACATTATAGAAAATTCCCGACTAAAACATCGGGGCATGACATGACTTAATTACATCCCAGAATAAAAATCGGCTTACAATAGATAGGAAATAGAAGTGAATACATTCCGAAGTTACAATTACATCAACACTCCCTATTAACTAGGAAGGTATTCTCTCGACACAATTTTCATCACTAGTCTTCTTCTATGGATCATATCGTCATCTACATATTCAAGTCATATTCATCTTCAAGTCATCTCCATCTTCAAGTCATATTCATCTTTGAATATGGATCATCACTCGATCTAGATCATCATCACTAGATCTGGATCATCACCAGACATCATCACTGGATCTGGATCGTCACCGGACATCATCACTGGATCTGGATCATCACTCGATCTAGATCATTACTGCTAGAATTGGATCATCTCGAAGACATCATAACTGGATCTGGATCATAGCTCGATATGGATCTTCTCTGGTCATCATCATATGTGCCATCTCATGATTCTTCTCATCACAGGAAGTTCTATAGAGCAAGCCTTCTTTCATTCTAGTTGTAGGCCTAGCCACCATGTAGGTATTCTTCAGCATTTATATCTGACTTACTTGTCAGAATGGCCCGCCCAACACTTAGATCTGACCTACCCATCAAAAAGGCACATCCAACACTCACATCTGATCATGTAGGAGCCTACAATCACATCAGAAAGGCCCAACACTCACATTCACCAGCATGATAGGAGATCATTATCATCTGTGAAAAAGATTCAACACTTACATTTGACCTACTTATTAGAAAGGAATGTACTCACATCTTACTTGGTAGGAACCAAATCCTACACCGTCGTCACAATGGCCCCTAGTCCCAGACTAAGATACCTGGTAACAGACCAAGTGCCTCCATTCTCCCAGAGAATGGTAGTTGCCCTTATAAATGATCTGGCAGGAACCAAGTCCTACACCCTCACTAGAATGGCTTACACTCACATCTGACCTGGTAGGAGCCAAATCCTACACCCTCGTCAGAATGGCCCCGAGTCCCAGACTGAGCTACCTAGTAATGAACCAGTTGCCTTCACTCTCTCGGAGAGGGGTAGTTTCCCTTACATTTGACCTACTCGTCAAAATGGCTAGCACTCACATATGACATGGGAGGAACCTAATTCTTTAAAAATGACAGAATGGATCAGCCCTTACATCTGACCTACTCATCAGAATGGCTCTCTCAGTCCCAGACTGCGTGTTCCTGGTAACTGACCAGGTACCTCCATTCCCAAAATGGCATTCAACACTCATATCTGACATGGGAGGAACCTAATCCTTTAATCATGACATAATGGATCAGCCCTTATATCTGACATGCTAGTCAGAATGGATTCCAGACTCGTCAGTTCCCCTTGGAAGGGACCTCAATATGGAGAACACCAAGCTTCTCCATCAAGTACTCAAACTTCACTTTGTCCATTTCTAGCATAGAATCACATTAGGGATAATTACGTCGAAGGATGACCTGCGAGCTTCTCCAAGGCCAATTACATCGAAGGAAAATCTATAGGTCTGTTTACATCTGAGCAACCTATGAGCTTCGCCGGGATTTATGCTCAGACAACCTGTCTCACCGACTATGCTAGAACTCCCTCTTTCAAGAGATCTTGATCTGGGTCACATATTGGAGCTTCACTGCTCCTCTCTCCCAAATAGCAAGTGGCAACATCTTTTTTCCTCAGTTGTACTTAGTTCCATGGAGGAATCCATCCTGTCAAACCAAGAGATCACACTTGATCCCATACTGAAGTAGCACCTCAAAATGATCTTCCTATCAATGGCACTTCCTACCCAATATGAATCCACATAACCCTCCAGGTTAATCTTATGATTCATATCGTACTTGAGCCCATAATCAATTGTACCCATGCATGCTTTGCAACCATCAAGTGAACATGTCTCAATGTTTTCACAACAAAGCAAATATTTGGTCTTAGGTACATCAAGGACCCAATCATCTGGAGACACATCGTAGCATCAACCGTATCTGATGAAGCATCACTCAATAGCTTCATGTTTGATGACAAAGGTGTGGTCATGGCCTTGCAGTCCATCATCCTAAACCGCTTCAGGATCTCTATTGAATACTTCCCTTGTCCACACCTCCATGCCTAGAAAATAGTGCATTGACACATAACAGGAGCATCACTAGTCTTTCACCTTCAACTTTGAATTAAAGGTTTGAATCCACTTTACTCTCAGTAAATCCTAGAGTCATCAGTAATCTATCCATCTTGTCGTACATGTCAAGCCTTAGGATCTTCTGTAGTCACTCCCTCTGAAGCATCATACTCCCTCTATCTTCCATACCCTATGCCTTGAAACATTCCATACTAGAGTGACACTGGATACCAAGATCCTCTATCTTGAACTTTTTCAAAAGTTCTTCTCACACCCATCTGTGAGCTTGTCATCCTCTATCAACCTTGTAGGAAAGGGTTAGATCTTCATCAAGCTCGTGATGTATGTGTTATCCCATGGGTGTCTTCTGAGCTCGTAGAAGTCCTTCTTTCATTTTCAAACATGATTATGCATGTCATGTGACTTCACTTCTAGTGGCTACAAATGTCTCTTCGTATTCTATGCCTTGTATCCCACGATGTTTCCATCTACTACATGATGGAGCTATGAACTTCCCTTCACGTATTGATACTACAACCTAGACATTATTCTTCTTGAAATTCTTCATAGCAGGAAGGTTTTGCATCAATGATGTCGCTACATTCGTCATATTATTCTTCATCTTGAATTGTCGTCACCTGTTCTTCGAAACAAGTCTCATCCTTCTTTTCTTGTATGTGATCTTTCCTACAAGTCAAATGCATTTGTATGGTTAGAAACATTTCATAAGGAATTTTCATACTAGAAAATTCTTATGCATAAATATATGATCATGCAACTACTTTAGCCAATACAACATTCATCCATATCTCACAGAAACTTTTCTAGATGCCTTCCATCTCTACCAGGACAACATTGACATTGTGCACTAATCCAATATGTCAACAAAGAGGTTTCATTATAGATAAGTAGCAATGGGGAGTTGTATAGCACCATGAGCTACTTACTCATCACATGCATATTAGTAGTATATTGTCATTAATGCAAACATTCTATCATCCATAATACATTAACTGAATATAAACAAATGCATAACAAAACAATATCATGAAATGACAATTGAATACTGATATTTTTTTGTTTTGTTGGTAGACTTCTTCTTGAGCCTTTAGCTTCATCGTCTTCTTCATTCATAATAGAATCGTTTCTTATCCAAATGTTAAGGTGGATAATAGGTTCTTCAAGAGTTGAGATCTTCACATTCCTCATCGATTGAGGGAGCTTCTTTGGATGGTGAGAACTTGATCTTCAGTTGCTCCCATCTTATCTTCTCTTCTTATGAGTCAAGCTTCTTCCTCTTCTCGAAGTCTGCTGAAATTAATTACTTCCTTCTAGCACACATTTTTTAAATGAATGAATCCCATGATCTTGGGAGGACATTCAAAATGGTTATCACCACTTCTGCATTCTCCACTTCTTCACATTCTTCAACTATTTTCTCAAAGCCATCTTCTGATTTATGTTCTTCGCTTCAAATAGCTTGGTCAAGGAATCAAACATATTTGGTGTCTTTAGTAAAGACACTTGTGGTACAATTTGATCTGTGATTGAATCAACAATGATCTTCTTGGTCTAGACCAAGTTTTTGAGCCTCATCTCCCTCTGGAACTGGAACCTCTCTCCTTGTGTAGGTCTCCAATTCATTTTCTTTAGAGAGATCATATACTTCGATGCTTGGATTTTTTCAGCTTCACCAATCTTATCATTAACCTGATGTGATATATCACTTTTAAATGAGAACCTCAAATTAAAATAGCAAAAGATTATATCTTACCGATTTAAGGTATCCGTACTGGTTCCGCAGCTGGTTGATCTAGGGTTTATGACAGAAACACTAATTTTCAAAACTTGGAATATTTCAGATCTGGTTGGATATAAAGATATATCTCTTCAAATGGAGCTCTCTAATGTACTCATTTTTTGAAAACAGTGGAGGCAATCTCCTGGAACAGGAAGCCCTAGTTTTCCAATTTCTTCTGCAGAAATTCATGTTACTATTTTTGTGGTATATCCAAAATTACTAGTCGTATGTATCTGAAACTTCATACTGAGGTAGCCTCACATGTTGATGATCCAACACCATAGGTTTAATCAGAATTGGTTTCACCAATTGGGACTTATGATCATTTTCCCAAGGTGAACTGTTAAAGGACTGTTCAGAACAATGAAGTTGTACAAACCTCCATGTGTTACTGGTTGATCTTCTGAGTCTAAAACTCATACCACAGAAAGTACATTCCATGAAATTTTTGGAACATATTTAGAAATATAATTTTGACAAGTGTAGCGCAAGATATAACAATTGTCCCCAGGTGTCCTATTTATGGATGAATTCTGGAAGAGGCTGGAAACCTAACTTGGAGGGATCATATCTCCCATAATATAGAAAATCGAAGGTGAATTTTTGGACACAGTGTACATCAGGATCTTATCTTCAACCTATGTAATTTTTCACTCTTGAGCCATTTCCAATCTCAGGATATAGCGAATGTACCAAAACTTAGTTTTTTTAGTATTTAGGGTTTTTTTAGCTTGGGGTCAAACAAGGGTTTGACTTTCCCGGAGTTTAACCCAACCAAAAATATTGATATAGGTCTCTAAACTTCTATTTTTATGAGGATATAAATCCTATGCTGGGCTCACTCAAAAATCCCTCTTCTGTAAGAAGCCCTAATTTCCCGCACCAAAACTAAAAATGCTCGAAATCAAATTCCACTTCGACAGAAAGATGTGCCCTTCAATGGAGAGTCAGCCTAGCATACTTTCGTTGATGGATTGTGGAGAGAGACCCAAAAATTAAGAAGCCCTATATTTTGCAACTGCACAATGTCTTCTTCTCAGGTTAGCTCTGATACCATGATAGAATTTTATCAATCAAGCTAGCATTATGATCTTAGGATCTTTAACTGAGATAATAACATGCACCGCAATAAAACACAAGAGACAAGAGACACAAAGAATTTTTCCTCGAGGAAACCATAAAGGGGAAAACCTCACAACTTCCTCAGAGATAGAATCAGCACCAAAGGTAAAACCCGAAAACATAAAGATGATCTCCTTGACAGCAACAGTCTCTATCTTGTCCCAACAAATTCTCTCTCTCACTCATGCGCCCTAATGAGTGAGTGTGTGTGTGATAAATAGAGAGTCTCACTCTCTATTTATAATTTTTAGTTCACTTTAAACCCACTCCAACATGTCGATGGCACTTAACAATTACTTACTAGGCTCGACATCTCTAGTAGTGTCTAATAACCCTAGTGCCCCACAACTTGTGGGGACTTTGCCTCCTCTGACCAATAGGAGGGTAACACAATGGTGGTGACTATTGCCCCAAATTACAATGACTCACCTAGGGTCAACGTCACTAGGATATTCTAATAATCCTAGGGCCCCACAACTGTGGGAACTTTAACCCTTCACCAATAGGAGGGTTATCCACAATGACTTGACATGAATTTCACATTATAGAAACTTCTCGGTTGAAACATCGGGGCATGGCATGACTCAGGTACATCTTGGAATAAACATCAGGTTAGAATAGATAGGAAATAGAAGTGAATACATTCCAAAGTTACAATTACATCAACATCAATCACGTAGATGACTTACCAACATCTAAAGGGAAGCTATTCCACTTTAAGAAAGGAAAACATGGTTCAACCTACTTGAAAAGGTGATCACATTTTTCCCAATGAATCTCCTGTCTTCGAAGATGATTTTTTCTTCTGATATTAGGTGAGGCCTACATGCAAAGTATGACAGGTAAAAGCAATAAATTTTTTATAATGTGTAAATTGAACTATGTCAAAAACTACTATTTTTTTATTCACTAGGGAAGATGAGCTTAGGTCATGAGGAAAAGGCATTAAGAATCGAAAGCAAAATGTTGTACATAAAAAATAACTCTGAGTATCTATAGGATTTTAAATGTAATATTAGTTATAGAACGTAAAATGAATTCCATTCTGCATTTCCCACCTGTTGTATGCATTTTTCCATTAGAATTCAAATTTTAAGCCCGGGCATAACATTTTCCACATATATTCCAAAGCACCAAGCAGAGGTGAAGGAGACTCATTTATACCTTGCATTTTTTACCTGCTTGATACTTAGTAACCTGAACAAGGAAGTTTTGACATTCGACTAGAACCTCCATATGAATTGCTTGAAAATCGTTTTGTTTTAGAAGTTAACATCTGATAAGTTAGAATACAACAAAATCTCTCCCATGTGGAAAATTGAGTAAAATTTCTGAAAATGATTAGGGATGATAAAAAAACATGAGTAAAACACCCATTTTGAGCCAAAGCCACATGATTAATATTTGTTTCATGGATGATAAATTTCTTTATTTAACAAAAAGGGATGATTATTGTATTAAAAGGCACCTGCTATTGAACATGACATCAAAATGATACAAAATAAGGAAATGAAGGCCAAAGCATATAGTTCAAAATGTCCACAAAAGACAAAATTATAACCTAATAACTGTTGTAGCCACACTTTCCTGATCGTATGCCTATATACTGAATATGTATATTTCCTGATATACTATCTTAACAAAAGGACTACTCTATGAAACATGATTAAAATTCAAAACAAGAATTTACATAAAATTTCAGTAATGAGGGGCTTCTTCTTTGGGACTATCTTAGAAATTCAACACCTGCTCAGCTGGGATTATAACCACATCAACTAAATCTTCTTTGATATCTTGTCCCACTTCAAATTTTTGAACTATATTTCATGGACATTGAAAAACTGTGTCTTCCTCTTTCGCCCTAGGGAGGTTTAAGATACTCTGCCATTCTAGAAACCAATGGGTGCAAAGAACTCATTGTAGCTTTGAGTTCCAACATTTTTGTCTTGGGATTGTCCATGAAAACTATAAACTCTTGATCCCTTTCTATGAATGTATATATTCAAATGGCTAGATCCTGAACTAGGGCTTACACTATTTCCTTATATCCTCTTCTTCTTCTCAACTTTCCCATTTCACCTATAGCCTATGTTATATGGTGTTCACACCTTAGAATTCCTCTTTGAACCTATATTAATTAACATAGGACATAATGCTCAAAGTGGAAGTGATATCCAGACATGTGTGCTTCACAATCACCTCCAACCCAAATGATTTCATCTGCAGGATTCACTTTTCATGACACAAAATCTCCAAATGCTTTCTGCAAACAATTTGACCACATAAGACCTAATAGATCAACTAGTACCAACAAGGGAAATGAATTCTAATGTCAAAGAGGCAGCTATAAAATATATCCCAACCTCTTATAAAATCTCCCTTAATACGCAAGGGACCACCCATCTCATCTTTGAAGATATATTAAATATGATTGGTGGCAGTAATGATTAAGGAGGTACAAGAGTCTGCCGGGGTGTTAACTCCCATTTCACAGCTGCATGCTTGAATTGAAACTTGGTGTTATTAGAAAAATTAATTTATAGATTCAAATTTAATATATTATCATGGTTGGGGAAAAAACCCTTTTCCCTAATCTATAATGAAAATTTCTTCACCTAAGCCCACCCCCAATATAGGATTTTTTGCATCAGTAGATGAGATATGGTTTTAAGAATCTAAAATATTTTATTTTTTTCAAAATCCTCCACTAGAGCTTCATTTGGCATTGAACGATTAATTATGTTTTGTTGATCCCAATACAAATAGTGGCATGTTTGCTGCTTATTCCTATACTCAACTCCCCATGCATAGCAGAATTCATGCCCCTGTCTGCAATGTCAAAATAGTTGTTAGGTTATTAGCTACATTTGACAGAACTATAGTTGGAAACAACTATTGTAAATAAATGGAAATCCAATAATTTGATGTAATATATTAACCATGAAACTCGGATAAGCTTTACTACAAATATCATTTATCTGAAATGGTCAACAAACAAAATCTTTTCAATACAAAGGAGGTTCATCAAATTTAATTTCGCAAAGCAAAGTTGCATAGAGACTTGAGGAATGTTCCAAGATATAAAGGCCAGTTGATATATCTACATTATATGCATTTAGGTCCTCTCAACTTGTTTATTTGAGTGGAAATCAGTATTGCATTCATTCAAGGGTTTGTAATCACCGAGAGAGACAGAAGGTTGTTTATAGAAAACAGTCATGTGTGAAAAAAATTGCTTATTTCAATATGCAAATGACCACAATCCTCTTATTCCTGGTGTTAAAACTCGGTAGAATGAAGAAAACTAAGAACCAACATGTGTCCTTAAAATGGAATCCACAAGACAAACAAGACTAACAATTCCAAAGAATCCTTGAACATAATATACACATTGGCATCGATATAATCACTTAATGGGGAAATGAAATTAGACTTCAAAGCTATTAATAAGTTGTGAAAAGTGACTTGTGTGGCTGTACAAGCAATTATTACCGCTTCCAGTTAGGATAAAGCAATGCATTTGATAATCCCTTTAAGATTATATGAATGTGCATGAAACAATAGTATAAGAAACAACTATAATAGCTCTCAAATGATTCCTCATGGGATAACACTTCTTCCAACAGTTACACTGGCACTTTGTATGAGAAGGCCGAATGCTTGACACATAATGATGCAAAACATGGGAACAGACTCAATAATTCTACTGAAGGAATTGACATGGGATTTATTTGGAAAATGGAAAATTAAACATGACTTGGACTTACCTGGCTAAAACCACTGATACCTTCCCTTTTGTTTCTAGTCCGTTTTCATGAAAATCAACCTAGGAAAAGGATTAAAGCTTGAAAAACATCGCTTGTTTCTATCCATACGAGAGAAAGATAAAACAAACAAACTAATAAAAAAAAACTTAGGAATCTATAAATCATTCAAAACAACTATGTGAAAGAGACATGGTTTACACTTCCAAAGATCTCTACAAGTTCATTTTTCCTCTGGACAATGTTTATATAGTCCAAAATTAGAACCAACTTATGTAGACATCCTAAACTCATTGATGAGCTGAATTATGCATCCAATCTCTTATGCATTATTAATCACTAAAATTTACTAAACATATATTAAAACTTGAAAGCCATATAAGAAGGGTATAGATGCATACCAACATGTCATATGGAAGCAACCATGTGTGAGCTCAATCATTCCCCTGCATTCCTGACAACGTCTCCATTGTCTATTTTGTGCAAGACAATGCAATGTGACATCATTAGAGTTTCACTCATCAGTTGGTAGACTCTGGTATTCTTCAGAACTCATTAATGAATGTCATGGCACACACTAGTCATCACAAAAGAGTCTGTGACATTCCGAGCATTCAAAACATATGATTATGGTATGTCAATATGGTTGGATGAGTGTGTTCTTGCTGATGCATCTTGTCCCTTGTCAAACATTGCAAAACAATTTAGGAAAGGACAATACAACCTTTTTGAATCAGGGATGTTTTCCTCTACAAGAGATTTTAACAAAGCTTTGAAGCAATTATCCGGAAGAAAGGATTTTCAGTCCTCGGTAGGCATGTAATGTTCACAACCAATTTGAGGACATCATATTGGAACATAGGAATTTTTCAAATTGCTATCTACATATCTTACCATGCAGTGAGAGAAAAATTTGTTAAAACATGTCACTGTAACCATCTCCCATGGTGCCTTATCTATACAACAAATCAAGCAATTTTCTACTACATATTCATCTCTAATATAAACTCTCTTTGATGAAGCTATCGACATGTCAATTGCTTATTTTCCCAAAAAATGATCCTTTCTGATGTCATAGTTAGAAATAGGTGTCAAGACAAAATTGTCTAATTTTTTAACATGTTACATGATCCGTTTCCTCATAGCTATTAATAGCTTATTATCAAGCTTCTAGCCTCGGGCTATGATCAATGTAATCATACGAACAATATGCATTTAGTTCTTTTTTTAAAAGCAATCTAAAAATGCATATTTAATTTAGTGCATGCTCATTAGGATAAATTTAGATATTCCACTAACAGAATAGTCTGCAAAGGAATCAAACACGGTTCACCAACGACCATGATATGTTGAACTTAAGACCTCAACAATTATATATTATGGATTTCAACTATCCAATTCCAACAATGGCATAAATTCATCTTTCATTCTTAGCAAGCTATCATGAATTTTGAGAAGACAAGCTAACTATGGCAAATTCAGCTTATGAATTGCACAAACAGCTTATTATAGACTTTAATTATTTGATCCAGACTATGACAAATTGATCCTAGAAACTTAACACATAGACCATTATGAAATTCTATTAGTTGATGTCAATCATGGAAAATAAAATTTATGATCTTTCTAATTAGTCTATGACTCTATTATGGACTTCAATTAGTCAACCTAGACCTTCATAAATCAGTTTAACATCTCAGTAGACATTGAAATGTGTATTTTCAACTAGTCAATAATGATCAAGATAAGTCCAAAGAAAATATATAAAACTGGGTATTCTTGCCAACATGATTGGTTCACTTATGATGTCAACATAGTATTAAGCCATCCACCAAGTTTTTGTTTTCATGATAATGTATCTTAGCTCTCACCCTAATGGCGTGGTTCTCAAATGTATGAGAATTCCATGGAAATTTTGACAGAATGACTACTCACTAGCTACATAAGACAAAGGAAGTATGTTATGTGGGGTGCAACCCCTCAAGAGTGTTTCTCGAAGAATTTCCAAAATAAAAAGGATGCTCTATATACGAGTTATTTTATCATCCAGAACAATAACAATGATATCACCTGTAGATTTTGAAATCTAACCATGATATTTTTAATCAACCATATATATCATTGAAAACTTACCTAAATATTTTCCTAGTCATAATCTACATGTCTTTTATTCAGTGCAAGTAGGGCACGACTAGATTAGCTGAACCTTTCAGAAAAATGTACCAGCGCCTATACTCTATTCTATGTGAATCAACTAAAAATTCAAAAAAAAATTACATATAAATCAATTTTTAGTGCAGGAAAATCACAACACATTCTGGAGAGTCTTTTTGGATAATAATCTAGTGATGGCCTTTTTCAGAAAGTCTTTTTGTGAGCAAATGTTTTCACAGATGTCTATGGAACAGGTTTTCTATATCAATGGAAGTAAGGATAAGGAATTCCCTCTCATCAAGGTATTATAAAAATATACATGAGATTTTATCATTCAATACTCACCCTTCCTTTCCCTTCCCCTTGAGGGAATTTGTTGGATCATTGAGGGAAGGTGATTTGGAAAGTGGTCATGGTGATTTGGAGAGTGCTAGTGGTACGAGCGAAATCACAACCCGATAATCAGTGATCACTAAAAATTGACAAGTGACTAGCGGTTACTTCCTCAACTATAGTGAGAACATGGGTGCGTACTAAGCATGAAGTTCTGATAATGTTTGGCCCAGATCTTTACCAGCACAAGATAACATTAAAAAAATTAGGAAAACATAGGATTTTTTCAAATGGGTTTCCTTGACATAAATCTTACAGATGGGATTCTACAAAATGATCTTCACATTTGGACATTCTTCTGATCGATAAGGAATTTCTTAAAAATTAAACTTATGCCTATAAATTTATACAAACTAGATTTTACAAAAATATTTTCAACAGAGTTCCATAGATGGGTTCTCACAAATGCATTTTTACATTGATTTTGCAGTAGCCCAAATACATTACATGATCAAACATGATATATGAATCTGTAAAGGCTTGAATACGAGGAACACTCAGCTCCAACGCTACCAATAACCCATCCATAAGGGCCAGATGCTCGACCATACTTCTTCCAACATAAAAGTCCAATTTCTTCTTCACTTACATCAAGTAATCCTAGGCTATTCCAGAAGAACTAAGACCCAATTCACCTAATCGAATTTTAGGCATGCCCTTAAACTCCATTTTACAATAAATCTCCAAACGAGACCCTGTGGGGATCTATTGCGAGAGATTTCATGAATCTCTACAACCTAGAAAACTGCAGCAGCTCAAATCACTATATTCTTCATCTTCTTCTACATCTCACCAGTCCTCTTCCTCCTCCTCCTCATAGGACCCAAATTCTTCAATATCAGACCACTCTAGCTATTGCTTAAAACTACTATTCTCCAAGATCAAATACTTTGTAGATTTTGGGTTCCGAGGAGGACTAATTTTGACAGGTGAAGAAAATATTTTGTTTCACGTTCTTAATATCCAAAGTCAATCTTCATATTGAATATTCAATAAAATATAGTAAGGGTGTCCATTAGTAGCTTGTTTCTTAATAGTCAGGGTGTTCATTAGTAGCTTGTTGCTTAATTTTATTTACACATTAGTGTATTTTATATTATTTATTATTTATATATATTATAATATTACAAACCAATTTCTTGGATTTGGTTACAGTACGATAAACTAGCGAATGAGCAGTGAGAAGATAAGTGGATGATGGAAATTTAATAGACCTTCCATATGAATTCTCTAACCTATCAGGCCAATGTGAAATATATTGACAATCATTTATGGATAATGAACCCAACACAATCATGGTGGTAGAAGCACCAGTGGCTTCATATTTTGGGAAATAGATTCATTCCAGTTTCTTCTACAAAGAGAGAAGGGTATACTTGGGGACCGATAACATAAATTTCACAATATAAAATAAGATTTATCAATGCATTGTTGTTATAGAAATTGTAAGGGATTACTTATAAGGTTATTCTTGTTTACATTAAAATAAATTTCATTAAAATTTTGCTCAAAGAGGTAGTTGGGGAAAGATTTTGGAATTCTAAACATAGTTGTTATGATATGAATAGCACATGGGTAAAACTGATGAATTAATGGAGAACAAAAACTTGGTGAATTTCAATAATAAGATATAAAATAATCTTTCTTGTCAAAACATCAATGAATGTCAAAATGCTTAAACATGAGTGACATTTTTTGTTAAATGAGACATGTGAATGGGAAGTGTAATACTCCAAAAATTTGTAAAAATTTAAAATTTTTCATGTAACATAAAATGTTTGTAGTCGTCACTGCCTAGGAACAATTAACTACTAACGGTTACTTAAAACAATATTAAAACTAGAACTAAATATTTTTGTAATCTCTAGTTCTTCATACTTATTATCTTGTTTTCATAATTCATTGTTATGGATTTGATTTAGTAGGTTATGATTAGGAATAATCAGGAAATGTAAGATATGTTTAATTACTAGTGTTAAACTTGTTTTACCATCTTATGGAAGTAGGAAGGAACTTCAGTTTGGATTGAGGCTTACTTATGTTGTAGCTAATTCTTTGAAGTGATGCTTCTTTTACAGGTCCTATATAGATAAGATGTTTGTTACCAGTTTCCAAATCGACATTATTATCTCAACTAGCATAAAATAGAAATGCTAGTAAATTTATTTAATTTACAGCTTTGAGCAGTAAAAGAGGTATCGTTGATCTGATTATTTATGTTCTACATATTTACTAGTAATAAAATTATTTTTGCTAAAATGAATTTTATTCAATTACTCTACCAATTCGCTATAACTAAAACTTGTTTGTTTAATTTTCATCAATCTATTTTCAGTTTAGTTCTGGAATATAACTCTAGTGAAATTATATAGCAGATTTCTTTGTCTACTTACTCGATGTTGAATTAGACTTGAGAGTATTTGTTTTCCACAAACAATGAGATAAATAAAATTAAGAATTGTATGATCTAAGTGTAATTGTAAAGTACATAGACCGTTATTCAAATATGAAAATAAATCCTAGTGTATAAGATAGNTATATAAAAGTTGAATACCTATATTAAACAAAACTAAGCTATACACCACCTAATTTTTCAACCTCATATACATAAAAGTTTTAAATATTTTACAAGGTCTTACCATGCTATGGTTTCTCATAATTGGTTGTTCATTATGCAAATAAAGTTATATAAATTCTTGTATAACTATTTATCATTAAAAATATTGAAAAAGTATGGATATAGATCTTAGTGTAAAATATTCTTCCTTACTATACTCGTTAGGATTATAAAATGCATATTTACAAAGTCACGATAATGTTATAAAATGCATGCTCATAAAGTCACGATAATGTTATACAATGCATGTTTATAAAGTCACGATAATTTTAGTTTAAGCAAAGGTTATTAACCATAGTTTTTCTTTGTAAAAATATAATGTGTGTAGGCTTCTCAAGGGAGATCTCTATTATTGCATAAAACCCACTTTTTGCAAATAAATCCGAGGACACGTGGTTGATGTTCATTTATTAGGGTTTTGGTTGAGCTTTGAAGCAATAGAAGATTGTCCTAAACCCTAGATTGCATTTTACCTCATTTCATTTTCCATGCTATGGTGTAAGGATTCGTAGGCCCATGGCCGCATGGCCTGACTGTCACTCCTTTGTATGAAGGCCTCCTTGCTAAAAAATCATTTTTCTTCTGCGAGTAGAGGTACATTAGGACACTACCTTTCGTTTTGTGGAAGAACCCCTTTGTTGCCATTATATAACCCTGTAAATGATGCTCCTATCATTACCTTTCCTCTGCGAGTTCCATCCTCCATACAATGGTGAGCTTGATAGCTTGAGAAAAGCTCTGAAGTTTTCATTGTGTGGTCTTGTTGGATAGAGAGTTAACTATTCTCATTGCTCATTTTCTGAAGCAAGATTTTCCTCTATTTCACCGTGGTTCTCAATTTCTACTTGAACATTGCTCGTTAAGCCTTCTTCTCATAGATTTCTTGGAGATCACTGTAACTTCAATTGGAGATAGGTTTTGTACACATACCTCTAGGGGGTCAAGAAATCTCATTTCCAGGTAAGATATTTAGTTTTTTAAACAAACTCTTAAGATTCTATCTTGCACCATTAATTATTTATCTGAGTTTTCATAATCATTGAATTGTAATTGCAGGTGCTTATCTTTTCATAATGGTGGTGATAACCATTGAATACCACCCTGCACAAACTCCATGCTACGCATATACCCTCATCAGCCTCGGTCTCGCTAAGGTTCCTTCTACAGTGGTGTATGGTTCTTTATTGTTGATGCAGTTCACTGGGTTTTTGGATTATAGCTCGGTCGTGGATATACCGTGGTTTAAAATGATTTTGGAAAGTTCATTTGGCCAATACTTTAATATATTGTTTAAATTATTTGAATCGCTAGTGGATATTTCGTAATGGAAATTTCAGGCTTTCATGGCTGAGACTTGAGAGATTATGGGCCTAGTTTGTTTATAGTTATTTTGTTTTGATGCCAGATTTTAAGCCATAATTTAGTTTGTAAAAGGCCCTTAGGCCATATCTCTAAGGAGACTGTGATAGCTACACTTTAGATGTTTTTTAAAATTTTTAATAATCTCGAAGTTTATTTTATTGTAAACTATATTTTGATAATTTATATATATATATATATATATATATTTACTGTAGTTTTTAAAATATGAAGGCAGGCTGTAATGTTTAGTTGTTCTGGTTTATTCTTCTAAATTTAACCTCACAAAGGTTATTGTTACTGTAAGATGTTGTTTTAATTTAATTATGTTTAAAAATATAATTAAATGTCCAGACATTGGGATTTAGAACATAAATTGATTATTAATGTCAGTAAATAGACAAAAGAGCATGGAGTGAAAAATACCTCCTGAATCTTTATTGTTTTCCTAGGTTGAAAAATATTAACAGGTTTTTAATTTCTTTTTAGTTTATATTTACCCAAACAATTTATTTACTATTCCTTGTGAATAATGTAGTTAATTTTATATAATCATCTATTTGATATTTATGGTTATATAAATAAAGTATTTAAACTTTAATTTATTTATGGGAGAAATGAATAACCCCTCTGTTATTAGAAGGGATGATAATATTATTTGTATTTTTAGGTCAAAGAGGTTACATTTATAAACCGTACTTTCTCTTAGTTTTAAAATACATAGTTAGTATTTGATTTTAATGTGATCCTAGTTTCTTTTTACTTAGACCAAATTATTGAAGTGAATTCCTAGTCTTATTTATTGTTTCTTCAAGTTAATCATGGTTATTTAACTTCTATTTTTATAATGATTGTTAATTATTATATTAATAGACTTATAGTAAATACTCTATCTATTGTGTAAACAATTACAGAGACTAAGTAAACCTATACTTTTAAATATTTCCTAAAACATATATGTTTATGTTATTCAAAGGACTCTGTCTAAATTAAAACATCTACAATATAAAGGAATAACATACATATGTATAACTTTTACAAAACCTGTAGAAGGTAATAAAACACATTCATGCATACTTCATTCAATTATTTATATGAAGTTAATCTAACCTACTGTACTAGAGTACTACCTTTAAAAAGGCATGGAAAAATACAATTAGGTACTTTTTTACCTATCAGTAAAAACTGGAAATTCTTCTAATCATTTAGCCTAAACTATCTAATACGGAATTTAACTATCTTTTTAGAGTACAAGTATTTATTTTTACTAACCCTACCAGAAACAGAACAAAATCATAACATATCATTGCTTAAACTCAAACCTTCCAGATATCAATAAAAAACTAGAAATCTAGATAAATCAAGTAGAACCTAGAAATGTTGATGAGGTGGCAACAACTTAAGGAACCTGTTCCTCCAAAAAAAATCCTAGAGAAAAGCTGGATTGTAAATATTAGGACCCCAGATCTTGTCTCCTGGTCCACCTGGTAGAAGTAATGGGTGAGAGATATAGTTTAGTAATCCTTTGCAACTCTACTGAGTGTTCATCATTCAATCAGTTCTGCATGCAACATGATGAACCCAGCTTAGAATAGCTGCACTAGTTCAGGTCTTCAACACTTTTCCACTCAAAACATACTTTAGTTAGTCCCCTCCATCGAATTTTATTGTGCACTTCATTCACCCAGAATGTTGACAATTCAAGAATGAGCAACCTCGGCAGTCTTCAATTGGAAGTTTTATTAGCATGCCTAGGTCTTTTGGGTCAATTTTGACTTAATGAGCCACCTTCTCTTGTTCCACTTTCTTGGGGAACATGACCACAAAAATATGGAAGTTTCCTCCTACAAAAACTAGAAGTAGTTTGAGGATGTTGTCAAGTGTCAATCTACTCTCAACCCAACCTTCTCCACCAAGTGACTAGTAAAACACTCATTTAACAGCCTCCTTAAGCTGTTGTCTTATCTTTCATTTATTTATTAATAAAATATTCATCAATTACATTCAATTATCCCTGAACCCACTTGGAACCACTTATACTATGAAAAGAGAACTCGACACCATTCTCATTTTTTCTCTCTCCTAATTTTAGTAGCTATTTTTACCTCCATTTAAAAAAGGGTTGATACCAGTATCACACATTTTCATTTTAGGGCATATTTTTGGGCCTTTGAATCATCTTTGTCATAAAATATTGTTACTTTTTATTTCCAAGTGTATTTTTTAGACATTTAACAAAATAACATCCGTTTAGAAGCAAGTATATCGAAAAACATATACATTTTGCAATTTTTTCTTTAAAATAAGACATTTTTAGATGAAAATTAAGCCTTTTTTATTGACAAAATTCTAACAAATTTTGGAAAATAAAGACATTTACAACCATTTTCAATGGATTTTCATAGATGTTTTGTATAAAAATGATATTATCTCATACTATATTCCAAAATGTTATGATTCACATAAATTCAAGAAAAACTATTGCATATATTTGTAAATAACATATTAAAGACATCATATATTGAAATTTTATTTTTAAAATAAAGTGTGAAATTCAAAGTTAACACAAACAACCTAGTGAGTTGATCTCTTTCTCTTGATTTCTTTTAATGGTGTTTTGAAATATGATTAGTGATTGTTACTAACAAAACTGTAGTGCAATGGGAAGATGGGGGCTCTGCTAGGGTTTGCAATGTTTTTGCTTAGAAGCATGCCTACATAGTCTGACCTTTAGGGCCCTTGGCTACAGGAGAAGGTAGGCTCTTTGGGTGGTTCGTCCTCCTCGAGAATTTAGTAGATGGAAGAAAGCTCTTCAAGGCCCGAGGGGCCTGAAGGAGATGTTTTTGCTGCAAAGGACCAGTGAGAGAGGCCGTTTGCTGGCCACAAGCCTAGAATGGGGGGCTATCTGCCAAAATCCCCCACCATCCCCACAGTTCAGGTTCGATCTGAGAAGGTGAGGGGTACGATCGAGCTGTGGAAAGAAAAAGCTCTGATTGGTAAGTTTGTGGGGATATGGCCCAAAGAAAAGGATTTGGTTAAATGGATCAACATCATTTCGAAACCTAAGGGTCACTATGATCTATAGCTAGGCTCTAAGGGTTTCTTCACGATCATTTTCTTCAATCAGGAGGATCAAGATCATATCATAGAGGGAGGTCCCTATTTGTTTTTTTCGCTGGACTATTCCTCCACCCATGGAAGGAGCATTTTAATCCCAAAACAGAGGACATGACAGTGGCCCCAGTTTTGATCCACCTTTTCTCTCTTCACGGGGAATATTGGGATCTAGACACCCTGCGGGATATTGGGAATGCCCTCAACGATTTTATCAAGGTATCAGAGCAGACAAAGGCCGAGAGGTATACCTCCTTCTCCCAATTTTTTGTTTATCTGGATCTCTCCAAGGAGCTGTCAGAAGCCATAAACCTAATTTGGGAGGATGAAGAGTGGCTCCAACACATCGACTATGAGCAAATCCCTTTCAGATGGTGGCAATGCCATGAGTATGGCCATTTGGGGAGGAACTGTCTACGGATGGAGGCCAAGTCAGCCCCACCAGACCTTATCCAGGTAAAATCTGGGCCGGCGCCAGAAGGTTTCACCCAAGTAAAGAATCGTAAGAGGAACAGGGCCACAGGGCAGTCAAAATCCAAAAAAGATGCGTCGTTGAGGGAGTTCCGGTCTAGGAATGCTTTTGAGACCTTAGGAGGCTTGGATGAGGAAGGAACTCCTAAGAAAGAAGAAAGTGATGCCCATCCCACCAAAGCCCCAATATTGACAGAGGAGGTTGAAGCCCAACAAATGGAGATAGTAGAGGACGTTGATGATTAAGAAATGGAATTAGGTGAATTAGATCTGGATGCGATCGAAGCAAAGTGTGGAAAGAAGGGGAAGGGTTATGTGTCCAGATGACAAATCGAGTTCCTTCATGAGGCCATTATCAAGGCGGGGGACCATCCAAACCTGGGGATTGACATAGATCCCCTAGCTGGGAATAACCAGAAACCTCCGGAGGAGGAACAACGCAGAGGAAGAAAATCAAACAAGCAACGCATTGCAGAGATTGGAGTCAAACTAATCAAATCGAGCCAATATCCTTCGATTAGGGTGGATTTTTTTGAAGTTTCCAAAGGTTCCCAATGAAGGTCATCTACTGTAATATAAGGGGATGTGGTAACCCTAGGAATTGGAAAAATCTCGACCGAAAAATCAAGCAGGAAAGCCCTGATATCCTCTTTATTCAGGAAATGAAATGTAGCTCTGAGGGCATGGATAAAATTAGTAGTAAAATTTGGAAAGGAAGCCTGGTGATGGCCCTTTATGTGGCAGGCCAATATGGGGTCATAGAAATCCTACGGACCCCCCCAGGTGCTGGAGCTCTCGAATTGGATAGCTAATAAGTTCTCCCTCATAGCAAGTTTCCACCACCTTATTTCAGGGGTGAAGGGCACTCTGGTGAACACCATGGCCCTAGTATCTTTTCTGAAAAGAAGGCTTCCTTGACTTCTTGGAGTGGACCAAAAGTCAAGTGAAGGGAGCCCGATGGGTAATGGGAGGGGATTTTAACCTCATTTCCAACCTTGGGGGAGAAAAGGGAGGGCGGAGATCTATGGATAGATATCAAGAGGCTTTTGGGGCCTTCCAGGCAGGTAGCTCCTTCATGGACATGGAAACTAGTAATGACTGGTATACATGGAACAAAAAGTGGGGGGGTGAACACCTGGTGGCTTCTCGCCTAGACAAGTGTTTGTTCTCAGAGCCCCTTCTTCATGACATGGGAGAAATTATGGCTGAGGTTCTCCCGGCGGCTGGATCTGACCACTGGCCCATCTGCCTTCGATGGGACTGGTCAAGCGCCATATTGGAGAAACCCTTCAGGTTTGAACAATTCTGGATGGAGCATAAAGACTTCAAAAACCCTGTGCAGCAGTGGTGGCAGGAGTTGGTTCCCCCAACAGGCACAGCTATGTACTATTTCCAATAGAATCTCAAAGCTCTCAAATCCAGAATCTGTACCTGGAATAACGAGGATTTTGGAAACATTTTTGAGGACAAGAAAAGACTGATTGTTGACTTGGATCAACTTAGTTAGAAAGGAATGATAGAAGGATGGGATGAGGACATGCAGAAGAAAGAAAAGGATTTATGGGGGTAGCTAGAGGCTCGAGAAAAACAGGAAGGGATATACTAAAAACAAAAATCCAAAGTCAAATGGCTACAGGAAGGAGAGAAAAATACCAACTTCTTTCATAGTTCGGTCATTCAGGATCGACACTCCTCGAGGATAGTGAAACTAAAAAAATGGAAGGGGGATGAATAGAAACCCATCGCGAAATCGAGGAGGAACTCAATCACTATTTTACTAAGGTCCTGAATGAAGATCTCCATGACAGGGAAAGAGATATAGCTCAAATCGTGCGGCTAATTACACCCTTGGCCACTAGGGAAGATAATGAGATGCTTGTCAAACTGGTCTCTATGCAAGAAGTTGAAGAGGCAGTCAATCAGATGGCTCTAGGAAAAGCTCCTAGTCCAGATGGGTGTACCTCCAACTTCTTCCACCACTTCTGGGATATGGTTAAGGAGGAGGTGGTGGATATTGTAGAGGAATCAAGGAAAAAAAATGGGGTGCTGAGAGCTTTCAATTCCACGTTCCTTTCTCTCATTCCTAAGGAGACGGGGGAAGATCACCCAGACAAGTTCAAGCCAATAGCGCTATGCAATGTGGTATATAAAATCATCTCCAAAGTCATTGCCAACCATCTGAAGCCTCTTCTCCCTACTCTGATTTGCCCAGAGCAGTTGGGTTTTGTTGAAGGGCGTCAAATCCTGGATGGGGTTATCCTAGTTCAGGAAGTCTTGCATTCCCTGCAAAGTTAAATACTTTCTGGTATGTTGATTAAATTGGATATTTCAAAGGCTTATGATAAACTAAATTAGGACTACATTCGTAGAATGCTAGTTGCCTATGAGTTCTGCCAGGACTGGGTGGACTGGATCATGGGGCTCATCTCCACCCCTTTCTTCAACATTATCCTGAACGAAACCCTGACTTTCCCTTTACAATCTTCTAGAGGTCTCAGGAAGGGAGACCCCCTCTCCCCTTTTCTCTTCATCCTTATGGATAAAGGTCTGAGTCGTCTCCTTCAGTCTAAGGCGTATTGTGGAAAGCTTCTGGGCATTCATCTGATCGACTCCTTGGAGGCTCAAAACCACCAGCAATTTGTAGATGACACTATGCTCATGGGGAACCCTTCATTCCAAGAAGCATGAAGCTTCAAATATTGTCTGACCCTATTTTCCAAAGCCTCTAGTCTTGATGTTAACCAGGCCAAATCCCAGGTCTTTTTTCTCAACACTGTTCTAGCCTCTCAAAGGAACATCCTCTGTATCCTAGGGTTCTCGAAAGGCTCTTTTCCTTCTAAATATTTAGGAGTCCCTCTGAGCCCGTGCAAATTGAAGAGTGTGTCCTAGATGGAACTCCTTAACAGGATGAAACAAAAGCTTAGTCACTCAACTCTTAGACACCTAAACTTGCCCGGTAGGGTGGTTATGATTAAATCAGTCCTTCAAGTGATGCCTATATATCTGTTCTCGGTCCTTTCGGCTCCGAAATCCATTCTCCGCGAGATTCAGCGCATCCAACGCATCTTCCTGTGGGGAGGCAGAGAGGATAAAGATAAATTTTCCTTGGTGATCTGGGATAGAATTTTCCAGCCAAAACTGAAGGGGGGTTGGGATTGCGGGATCTAGAAATTATGGCCAAAGTCTTGGGGGTGAAAGTTTGTTGGTGCTAGGTATCTCATTCTTCTGAACCCTGGGTGAATTTGTGGCACTCAAAATATGGCCACGGCAGGCCCCGAACTTAGTTAATTTTATTCAACGAAGAGAAATAGGGTACCCCTATATGGAATAAGGTGAAAGTTGGAAGGCAATTGATCCAAAAGCATAGTTTTTGGGAGATTCGTGATGGAAGGAGTGCACGGTTCTGGGAGGACTCATGTAATCAACTCCCTCGGTTAGGTGACAAACCAAGATAGGCCCCAATTTAGGATTGGACTAGGGTGGAGGGTAATTTTCGGGTCCATCACTTCTAGCAAGAACAACTTCCTAACGAGCGGGGACGTTGGTTTTTCATGAACAAACCTAACTAAATCAAGGAGGAAGACTAGGAGGCTTTCCAAGAGGAAATGAAAAGAAGGAGCTTCAGGCCCATGGAGGGACACGATGTGTTGAGATGGGGGTATTTGGAAAAAAGAATATTCAATATTAAGGAGGTGTACAACATTAGAATTGGGAATGAAGCCGAGGATGGGGAAATATGGATGAAGCTCTGGACTCTAAAATTATGGCCTAAGGTCGCCACCTTCGCTTGGATGACTATCAAAGGGCACATTCTCACAAGCGAAAACCTCAGGAGGCACAGAATCCAAGGCCCTTATCAATGCTCTCTATGCTACCAGGTAGAGGACACGACCAACCATATTCTGGATAGCTGTCCATTTGCTACGGCCATTTGGGACAAGGGGCTGGTGGGTTTCAGGAGAAGTGATAGGAAAAGAGCCCAACCGGTAAGAACCCTGGTGGAATGGAACCAAAAGGCATTCAAAAATAGAATTATCAGGACGATGTGGAATGCTTTACCTGGTATGATCATTTGTTTCATTTCGAAGGAGAGGGATGACCGTATATTCTAGGACAAATGAGCCAGCCCTGATCAGGTATGGTAAACGGTGCAAGAAAACTTTCTCTCCTCCATCAAAAGTATGCAATGGAACGATGAAGATAAGCTAATACCTGTAGAAGAGATCCATGTTGGGGAGTTTTGGGGTGTGGACAAATTTCAGTTGGAAGGTCTTTGTATGCGTGAGAGGACCCTCCAGTCGTCTAGCCTGAAGTCTTCGCCTCCTCCTCCTCCCATGGTTTATAAGATTAATTTTGATGGGGCCTCTAGGGGGAACCCAAGTCTGCAGGATTTGGTGGCCTATGCAGAGATTCTCTAGGAAATATTATTTTCATTTTGCTAGGGGCCATTGGACATGATTCCAACAACTCCGCTGAGCTTGAGGGGCTTCTCCAAGGCTTGCAATGTCTGGAGGGAAGCAACAGCTTCCTGGCGATAATAGAAGGTGATTCCTGGATTTTGATTCAGATGGCTCGACAGTTAGCTCATGGTAGAGTCAGCAGCCAAGTGTCGACTAGCTGGAGGATAGCCAGCCATTTGGACGAACTGTGGAACCTGATCCATGGTCATCCTGCGGTCTCGTTCAACCACGTCAAACGTGACACCAACAAGGTGGCGGACCTTCTTGCGAACGTAGGGGTCGAGTGGGAGATAGATTTATAATGGGACAGACTGAGATCTTTTGAGTTTTCTAACTGGGTTCATAACTGTCGACAGTTGGCGGCGCAGGATCACATGGGAGCTACGCAGTTGACATGCCTGGGCGATGTGGTGGATACAGGTGACAGACAGTGCAAGCATGCCATGACAATCCATCACCACAATGGAGGCAAGTTTTAATGAGGACATTGATCAGGAATAGAGGTGGTTGTCCTTGGCCATATATTTCCCCCCCACGTATGCAGGTGAAAAGACGGATAGGGTAAGGTGGGATGGTAGACATGATAGGGCTATCCTTTTAGTTAGAGTGTCCTCCATGATGAATGGTACGAGGGATGTGGTTCGCTTCAGTTCCATGATGTCATCCTGGTACAATCTAGATGAAGTAATGATTCTTCCTCTCCCTTCTAATTTCTTTCCATGTTGGGCGATTCGCTATCATCGCTCTTCTTTTCCCCCAATAATTAGGCTCCTCTGGTGTCTTCGGTGGCCCTCTGATCTGACCTGGGAGCGGCTCTTGGTGTTCTGTTGTCCCTGTGCTTGTGCACATAAGTCTCTCCTACTGAAAATGGCCCCGCATGGGTAGTTGGTTAAGGGCAAGGCCCGTGGTGACTCCTCGTTTGTGCAGAGTGCCGCAAGACCGGCACGCAGGGAAACGAGAGCTCAACTCCAGGCTCAAGAGGAGGCTGAATATTTCAATGATAACATTCCTCTAAATATCCAATGGGATATCAAGGGTATGGTCGAGGAACTTTGGACTGTGGTGAAAAACATGCCCAAGGATGAACTCCTTTGGGAAGTGGCAAACTGGTTCTTAGACCCTGGCTCCATATGATTTCCTTCTGATGTAGTACTGGGTGAATATGAAGCTTGTTGGCCATTCTTACACTGAGCAGGAGGCGAATACGGTAGGGAATGAGGAACCTATGAGGGCGTGGAAGAAGCACAATGGTGAATGTCACCTTATCCATCAGAAGGTTGATATTTTAGCCTCCCTCCTGGGGATTTCTTTCTACGCGATAGGAAAGGTTTCTAAAGAGGTGGCTTGGCTGAGGGAATGTTGTGGCTAGTGCGGTAAAAATAAAAGGAGGATCTTATCTCCCCCTTGGGTGGTTCTGGATCTTCCTAGTGTGCCCCCAGCTCCGACTCAAGCTTTGGGGTCATGTTTTCCCTCGGCCTTTTAGAAGCTCGAATGATGGTTTCGGATGTATTGGCTCCTTCGCAGAATGGTAATTTAGCATGCCCAATTAGTTCAATTTTTCCAATGTTTAGTCTGTATCTGGTCGTCTCTTGAAGCCAAGGTGCTGTGTCTGTCAACCCCGGCTTAGGATTTAATCTTCCCATTTTTTTGGAAGATAGACTCTTGGTGTTTAGTTTCCATTTTTTGGAAGGTTGGGCCTGCGTGCCCTTTTGGTTTTAGAAGTCTTAATTTGTCTGAGTTTTATAGGTCTCTATAGTGCATGGCCAACCCTGAGGGGAGTATCTCACAGCCTAAAGACTGTTAGCCTGGTTATGGTTTTGCTCTGTAATTATTTCTAGTTGTTGTAATTTAATGTTTTTATTTACAAAAAAAAAGTGTGAAATTCAAAATAGTATTAATATATCTTATCAAAAAGTTGTCAAATTTAACATTTTCTTGAAGACATTAAACTAATAAACAATATCATGGAGGCCAAATTCTTCATCGAAATTGGGATTTTCTGGAGCTTAGCTTTCCTGAGGGACATCAATGTCCTCTTCTATTTGGTCTTCTATGTCTGGAAGATGCCCAAAGTGATCATTTCCAAACACCCATCTCAATGGTGGTTGAGGCTCTTTAGACATCTTCACCTCAAGTGTTTCACTAAACTCTCCTTTGACTTCTTGCAATTCATCGAAAGAAATTGAATAGAATTAATTATTTTCTTGATGTAATTTCATGTAGTGGATATTATCAATGGATATGAAATTTCATCCTTTTTGTAAGGAGCATGCTATTGTTGTACCCAATCACTAAAAACAAAAAAATAGTTAAGACAAATAGCATAAACAAGCATACTTAAAAAAAAATAATGAATAATAAAAAAAAACAAGAAAACTTGAAATATGTTTCCATATGTAATATATCAAATTGTACATGAACCTCCTAATTCACTAAACCCTCCCCTGTCATTACATTTAAAAAAAAAAAATTAACCCCCAGAAAATCATTATATTAAACACAATTTAAAAAACAATTACCCTACCTAACTACACCCCAAAAAATATTATATTAAAACTAACATAGATCCATCCATCTAAAAGGGAATCTACAAGAACCAAAAGGGATCAAATCTCTAGAGGCGCAAGCCCCTTTTTTAGAGTGGATATGTCAAGGAAGTGTGCCATGCAATGTTTATGTTTTTAGTTTATATATATATATATATATATATATGCATTTCTAAATAATATAAATTTAATTTAAGTCTACATGTTATTTTTAATAATAAAAAAATTAAAGTACACTTGTTAACTCTAGGATGGGCAAGGAAGGAGTTACACATCTCTCCCCTATTAGGTTGTAGAATGGCCCTCTTCAACGCAATTAAGTGAACGTATATTATTTTTACTATAATATATTTATGAGCATTATTGTCTTTTGTAATAGAACAAAAATGCTGAAAATTTAATTTTAAATGATGTAAAGATAGAAAGGTACACTAAAAAGAGAGTAATTACTTAGTATAATATACACTTGAGGAATGCAATGACATATTTCAATTTTACTCTACTTGAAAATAAAAATATCACTTTTCAAATGGAAACAAATCAATATTATTATTTTGGTTCAATGATAGTACTGAACTTCTCACGGAGGATGAGATTAAATGGTGTTAAATCTTGAGCAAAGTATAATATATCATATTAATAAAGATACAATTCTATTCGTGGAAACAAAAAATACAATACTAAGATATACAATATTTTTGAGTCTTCTAAAAAATAATTATGAATATTATTTAATAAACTGAAATTACTATTATAAAAATATAGAAAATAAACCACAAACATGATAACAATCGAATAATTTACATGATATAATATTCAAGGTCCAAATCTCAAACATTTAAATATCCAATGTTCATTTAAACATTATGTCATTTTACTTTGACATAACCTTTCCACTTTGAAAAAGTTCTCTTAACATGTGTTACTATTTTTCCTCAAATAACTACCAAACAAAATTTTTGGAACGTTCCATGTCGACATTATTTATTTATGTGTGTATGATCTTTGACTCAATTAATTGGAATATATTTCATAATTGCAAATTATTTGCTCTCATATTATAATAAAAAAAACAACAGATTTAAATCATTTTAACTAATCTAAAGTTATATCCATTTATTCACATTTTGCAATACATTATTTAAATAATATAAAAAAAAATGATCATAAGTTTCTAAAGGAATTATGAATCTCTAAAACCTTTAAAAGGTTATTCGAATCCCCAAAACCTTGAAGCCTATGATATAACATCAAATTTGGAAAAGCACACGTTGAAACCTCAATAAATGCACCCTATTTCTACATGAAACTAAAACCACCTAGTCGAATTCTGGCTGCTGGTGTGTAGAAAAAACAAAAGCATCCAGAGGTTACGTATGAGACGTATCATCTTCTTCCCCAAAATAATTCTCAAGAATTGTATGTGATTTTTCACAGACAAGGGGATTTTCATGAATTTGCAAGTTTTCAATCTTATTTCAATATTTAATGAAGCTGGTCAAATGAATACAGGAATGGAATTGTAATTTCCCCTAGGCCATGCTTAGATAAAGAATTGAAATGGGAAAGGGAAATAAGAGCCCGCTTACAAAGCAGTTCAAGGCTTCTTGGTGCTTTCGCTCGCAAGGAGTACTTAGATGCCTGGGAATGGTAGTAAAAAGGAAGCTGTGCTCCCAGCACAATTTTGCATTTGGGTAAAGAAAGGCATCCGGCATCATGTATGGTTCTCCATCTAGTTAGCAGATAATATTTCCCTATGTATTCATCCAGTTGGAAAAATTCATTGAGATTGATTGCATGTATATCTTTTATTCCAAAGAAAACCTCCTTCTACCTCCTCCGTCGTCGTAGGGGAGCACCGCTCCTTTGGCCACCAAAGAGCTGCTCTTTACTGGCATCATGATTCTCCACTTCTTTGGACACCAAATAACCGCTCTTCACTGGCGGCGCAATTCTGAGAATCGCACCCCAAATGAAGAGTGACTCTTTGGTGGCCAAAGGAGCGGGGCTCCCCTGCCACGGCGGAGGAGGATGGGAGGGGGAAAAGGAATGGACGGAGGAGGGGCCTCCATGCAATCCGACATTAGAATGTTTTATTTTCCAATAAAATAGAATAATTATTTTTTATTTATATTTAGTATGAAGCAGTGTTCAGCTCAAAGAAGCAAAAATTAGAATAAAATTTCCACCAATATACCAAAGTAATGGATACAGCCAAGGTGGATTATGGGAATCTTTTTTATATGCATCATTTTCTTGGCTAGCAAGCAGTCGCTTTTCAGTAGCTGCACGATTCTTAGAATCGAACCACCACTGAAGAGAGGCTCTTTGATGGCCAAGGGAGCGGCGCTCCCTTACTATGGCTGAGGAGGAGGTAGAAGAGGGAAGTGGAGGGGAGGAGGCTTGCAGTGGGTGAGAGAGGATGGGAGGGGAAGAAGGGGCCCGCCATGGCTGCCATGCAATCCCGATAAAATAGAATAATTATTTTTTTATTTTTATTTAGTATGAAGCAGCTATTCTTCTCAAAGAAGCATAAATTAGAATAGAATTTCCAAGAGTATACCAAAGCAGTGGAACTAAATTTTCACCTCTGCCAACTATTAACTTTTGTCTAAACTAAACTTATTAATTACAATGCCACTCAAGCCCACTGCCAACTATTATTTATATGATATAGAGTTAATTAAAAAATTAAACTCACAACTTACAATGGCAATCAAGTGTTAATCATGGTTAGCCGCGCAATCCCTTTCGTAGGAGAGAAAACATAAATATTTTCCAAGTGGCTTACTAATAATATTTAAACTTATGCTCTTTATTGAGTTAATCAGACCGTATTATCTATACTATTTAAACTTCTAATTGCTTTATCAATAATATTTAAATTTATGCTCTTTATTGAGTTAATTAGACTGTATTATCTATAATATTTAAACTTATAATTGCTTTCTCAATAATATTTAAATTTATGCTTCTTGTTGGGTTACTAAATAGGTACTATAAAAGAAACATGTATTTAATTTTATAAAAATAAAGTTTGCATCAATTAACTGTAATTGTTTCTATATTGTTTATATATTGTACTACTTGATTGAGGCAAATCAAGATTCTTACAGATACTCCTTTATTTTTCTTAAGGTGAGCAAGGGTAATATTTAAAAAATAAGAGTGAATACTTATCAACCAATATTTTTGTTGTAATATTAATATTTTTGCTAAATATTGGTTTTGAAGGAAAACAGAAAACTTATCTGAATTATTATTTTATATATATAAAATTATACTTTTAAATGTTTTTTTTTAACTAATTTTTTAACATAATAACAAAAATATAACAAGATATTTGAAACAACATAACAATATATTTATAGGATTGTATATGAAGAAGCAAATATTAAGGGAGAGGAATGTATAAAAAATTTATGATATTACTTTTTAACAATAACAAAAAAAACTTATTATTTATGAATGTGTTTAATATTTTTCAATTATAAAGTTTATATGTATGTAGTTTAGATATTTATACAACAACTTTAAATTTATTGACACATTTTAATTTATATAGTTTTTTTACAATTAGTTGAATAAGTTGTCACACACCTCAAAATGCTATACACATATTAAAAAATTTATTGTTGTAGAGAGGTTAGGGGAAGGGCATTTTATATGTTTTGGTATTTTTTTTAAAATGTATTGTTCTATAGAGGTTAAGGGGGATATGGGGGTTCAAATTTATTTTTAATTATAATGTTGGGTGGGCTAGGGGGGCTAGGGGGGCTAGATGGCATTCAAGTAGGTTAAAAGATTAAAAATTAAAAATTAAAAATAATTAGAACAACAAATCCTCAGAATTAACATTTTAGATTTCTTTTTATTAGTATGATGTTTGTAATTGAAACTATTAAGGAGATTTTGAATATTTATATGAATCATGTGTTCTTGTAGTGTCTAATATATGATTCCACTATGAATCACATCGTAATTTCTTTGATTTTATATAGTTAGAGTGGTGAAATTATTTATGAAACATTTTTCTTTGTTTAATGTGCAACTTTCAAAAAAGTTCTAATTTATTTTTTCGAGAAAAAAATCGTTTTCCAATTTAGGGGTTGATTTTAAAGTTTTTGTAAACAGCAATATGTGATGTTTAGGCGATGGCTCTATTTTTAACCCTGAAAAAACACATGTATACTGGTATCAACACTTTTCTATTTGCGGGTGTTTTTTGTGTTTTTTCTGCAAAAATCAATGTTTTTATGCTTAGAGTTCTAGTTCTTAGTATAAAGTTCTCGTTTCATAGTATAAGTGGTTTTGGTCATTAATTACACAATTTATAATAAAATATAACATAATGTTTCTTAAAACATAAAATGTTTTGCAAATTGGGGCATGTGATATACAGACCCCCTTAAATTATAACATTGTCCTCAATGTTATTTATTCTTCATCCTTAGAATTTCCCTGGAACAAAATTGGATATGCAGCTTGCAAATGACTCTCCAATTCCTAAATGGATTCTTGTGGACTAAGGTGCTTCCATTACACCTTCACCTGACCAATGGTGCGATTCTGAAGCAAGCTCCCTCCTTTCAAGGATACAATCTGGTTCCACCAGAAAATCTCCTTCAAGTTCCACCTGCACATCATTCTAACATGAGCAGCATCATGTACATATTTTTTTAACATAAAAATATGAAAAACATTATGAACCTTTAAATTTGGTGGTAAATCCAATGTATACACCACTTGTCCTATTCTGGACAGTGTTTCAAAAGGTCGACAATATCGAGGTGCTAACTTAGCACAACTTCCTAATATTAGAGAAATATTTTTCACAGGGGCTTCACTTGTTGACCAATATCCTATCACGTTAGTTCATATTGTGGGTTTTAAAATTATCAAAAATTGAAACAATATATTACATGTATTCAGGGGGATGAGAGGTTAAAGGTGGGGGTGGGTAGGGTGCTTTATAAGGATTTAGGTATAAAAATAGGTGGGGAGGAGGTTTTAAGTATTGGGAAGGAGTTTCAACAAAAATATTTTGGGTCAATATCTTTGGAAATTAAGGGTATTCTTTAATATCCCACAATCGCACATGCTATGTGAGAGGTTCACTAAGTGATGTCCCTATGCTCTTTTTAGGACTTACCTTAAAAAATACATGTTCACCAACCTAGAACTCTTTTTGAGTTATTTTAAGATCTGCTTGACTTTTCTGTCGGTCTTGCACAACTTTCAAGTTACCTTGCACCTATTTTACAATTATCTCCATCTCTTTTAATAGTTCAGGTTGTAATGCTAACTCGTCAACTGGATTACTCCATGAGATGGGGGTATTGCACTCCCTACCATAAAAATATTCAAATGGATTGTATTTTGTTGAAGCTTGGTAGTGATTGTTGTAAGCAAACTCTACCAATTGTAAGTAATCTTCCCATTTACCTAGTTTTTCCTTAACATACATTCTAAGCATATCTTCCAATACCTGATTCACTTTTTCAGTCTATCCATCCATTTGTGGAGGCAAAGAGGTAGTAAAATTTAAAGGAGTAGTCATTCCTTTAAAAAAATACTTCCAGAAATTGCCCGTAAACTTAGGGTCTCTGTCCAAAAGTATTACTTTCGGTATCCCATGTAAACGAAATTTTTTTTTTTAGGAATATATTAGCAATATTAGAAGCCTTGTAAGTAGTTTTTACAGGTATAAAATGAGCTACTTTACTAAGTTTATCAGTGGCTACCATAATCAAGTAATTCAAATTTTGATTTCTTAGTAGTCCTGTAATAAAATCAAGGCTGATTATTTCCAACTTCGAGCTAGCAATAGGTAATGGTTGAAGTAACCCTGTTGGATGCTGGTGTTCAATCTTAACTTGTTGATATTCAAAGCACTTGGCAATGTATTCTTCCAGTTCATTCTTCATGTTTAGAAAAAAATAATTCTTCCTTAACATGGTTATAGTCTTCTCATAACCAGGATGTCGTGAGTAAGGAGTCTTATGAATTTCATTTAAAATCATTAAGTTAATATTAGGTACATTAGGTATGTATAGTCTGTAGTTATATGGTTATAAACCTTATTCTTTTAGACTATACCTTGTACTTAAACTTTGAGTTAAATTTCTTGTTAACTTTTCTTGTAATTTCTGATCATTTTCATCCTTTTTCTAATAGACTATACCTTTTTCCTCCTTCCTCTAGATGTTATTATAAATATGTTTTATAGGTGTTGATTGCTGCTACAAAATTTAGTTTCGCATTTCTTCTTAAAGCATCAGAAAACTTATTTCATTTTCCCTTAATATGTTGGATTTCAAAATCATACTCGCTAAGGAAAGCTAGCCACCTATCTTGCCTTACATTTAAGTTAGGTTGATCCAACAAATATTTTAATCCTTTATTATCTGTCATTAATATAAAATTTCTTTCGATTAAGTGATGGAGACACATCTTCAAGGCATGTATGACATCAACCAATTCTATTTCATAGGTCACATCATTTTTCTCATGAATCTTAAGCTTCCTAGACTCATATGCAATGGCATGTCCTTCTTGAGTTAAAACTCCTCCTAGATCATCATTTCATGTGTCAATACATACTATAAAGTCTTTATTAGGATCAACAATTCTTAAGACTAGTGCAGTAGTTAATAATATTTTCAAATTTTTAAAACTATCTTCACACTTTTGAATCCATTCAAATTTATTCCCTTTCTTCTGTAAAGAATTTATGGGATTTGCAATTCTTGAAAACCCTTCCATAAATCTAAGAGAATAACTAGTAAATCCAATGAATCACCATACATTAGTTACATCTTTTGGGACTAACCATTCTGCGATTGATTTTATCTTTTCTAGATCAACTGAGATCCCTGAGTTAGTCACTACATGACCTAAGTACTATATTTTATCCTTAAATAAATCCCATTTACAAAATTTTGCATAGAGCCGATGTTCTCGTAATTCTTGTAAAACAATTTTTAAATGCTCCTCATATTCCTCTTTAGGCTTCGAATAAATTAGAATGTCTTCAATGAATACGACCATGAACTTATCAAGGTACTTATGCATTAAATTATTCATTGGACACATTAAGACAGGAAGGGCATTAGTAAGCCCAAATGGAAAAACAACAAACTCATAGTGACCATATCTGGTCCTAAAAGTTGTTTTAAAAATGACTTCATCTTTGATTCAGACTTGGTGATAACCAGATCGTAAATCAATATTTGAAAATACAGTCGCTTCAAGTAGCTGATCGAAAAGATCATCTACGAAGGGAAACAAATATCTATTTTTAATAGTCATTTTATTAAGTTGATGGTAATCTATACATAAATGTAAAGTTTCACCCTTCTTTTTAATGAAAATAACACGTGTTCCCCAAGGAGACACACTGGGTCTGATATAAATCTTATTAATAAGTTCTTTTAACTGTGATTTTAATTCATTTAATTCCAGTATATTCATCCAATAAGGGGATTTTGAGTTGGGCACTGCACTAGGTACCAACTCAGTAGTGAAGTCTAACTCCCTCTTCGGAGGCAGTCCTAGAATTTCTTCCGAAAATACATCTGAATACCACCTCAAATTGGAATGTCTGCCAGTTTTAGTTTAGCTTCATTATTAGTATTTTCTTCACTAATTATAGTTACAACAAAGGCTTTACAACCATTTTAAAAAACTCTCTTTAATTTCAAAGTACAGTTCTATCTGATAATTGTTTTTCCTAGTGATTCCTCTTACATTTATTGTTTCTCCATCATTATTTACGCAAGTAAAAGTTTTATTGAAACAGTTCAGAAGTACCCTATGTTGTTCTCACCGGTCTATAGAAATTAACATATCATAAGAACCTAAAGGTAGTACGTTAAGCTTCATAGAGGTTTCAAACTGATCCATGTTTACAGTACAATACTTTGCAAAACTAATCACTTTTCTTTTTGCGCCAGTAGCTAGCTGATCTAATCATGACTTTGCAAACTTTTCTATTGATACCTTGCATTTTTCTAATAAATAAAGAGAAATATAATTTAAAATAGATCTTGGATCAATTAAAATAGATATAGTTGTTTTATTCAGCTTACCTTCCAGCTCCCCCAGGGAAGTTTGATAATCCACCTGCCTATTTTCTAGTGCTGCATTGATTCTGGGCATTGTCCTTGATAGATCACCAATATTCATCTCCTCCTGCACTGTATGTATGTTGCTGACAGTATTCTTCCGGTTGGGGAAAAATGATGCATAATGAGGACCATTACATTCCCAACATTTTACTTTTTCTTTTCATTCATTATCCTTGGTGTAATTATTGTGATTATTAATGGGTTCTTTATTTCTAGGGCCATTTGGATTTAACTGGAATTACCTTTATTCCCTTGGAAATTTTTATTTGGAAAATTTCGTGTGTTATTATTTCTAAAACTACGGTTAGGTAAAAAACCTTTCTTCCTGTGTTCAAAATTATTAAATCTTTTAGCCTTCTAGTTTGACACACTTTCCTTCTTACAATTCTACTCATAGCAAAAATTCTCCTTTCGCATAGCCTCCTCCAAGGTTTTTTGGATTTCCATATTCAATTTTATCTTATTATATGAAAAGGTAAACAACCTAGAAACCATTGTACCTTAGGCTTCTCATCCACAATATAAGGCACATATTGAAGTAGACTTAAAATTTACTGTTTAGTTCTTTCATGTTCATTGTTCCCAGTTTTAGTTCATAAAATCCCTTAGCTCTCTCTTCATAGTACTATTCTAACAAGAACTTCTTTTTAAAATATTTCTTAAATGTACTCGAGTTAATATTCTTTTTCCTAATTCCTTTTACTTGTTTTATGTCCTGCCACCAAATATCTTCCTTCCTGGTTAGATTATAAATGTTCATTCTTGCTTTTAGCTCTTTATAATAATTGCAAATTTTAAAATATTTTTTCATACCAGACAATCATGATTCATCCTCTTCTCCTTTCTCAGTTTCACCATTAAAGGTTGGTGGTTTTATTTTCTTAAATTCTCCTGAAGTTTCTTCATAAAGATTAAATTTTCATTTTCTTGAATAATGATTTTGTTCGCTACTATCACTAGTATACTGATAATTTTTCCTATGTGGATCTCCATAAATCTTAGAGGATGAGATACTTTCGATTTTAGACTATTTAGAATTTTTGTTTTTGTGTTGGTAGGACATATCTTGAGATTCTGTTCTTTTATCTTTTTCTTCATTCTGAAAATTTTCAATTAAGATATGATTCAGCCCCTCTTGAGCTCTTAGAATTCTTTCGTTTTCCTTTTTTTATTGTTTCCATCTCAGTTCTTAATTACTTAACCCTTTGTAATAATTTATAAGAGTTATTAGTTATTTCTTCTTGAACAGGTTCTTTTCTAGAATTACTTCGTTAAGTAAACGGGGACTCCTCATCTGCATATTCCTCCAATCTTTCCATACCTGCAGTTTTAACTCAGAAAAATTTTCTGGAAATAATATTTCATAAAGAAAAGGAATAATCAGTATGCATGCATTAAATATACTGTTTATCTATACAAGTTGAGCCACATTAAGGCCTAGTGTCTAAACCTTGTGCTCTGATACCACATGTAATACTCCAAAAATTCATAAAAGTTTAAAAATTTTCATATAACATAAAATGTTTGTAGTCATTACTACCTAGGAACAATTAACTACTAAGGGTTACTTAAAATAGTATTAAACTAGAACTAAATCTTTTGTTAATCTCTAGTTTTGCATACTTTTTATCTTGTTTTCATATTTCATTGTTAAGGATTTGATTTAGTAGGTTATGATTTGGAATAATCAGGAAATGTAACATGTATTCAATTACAAGTGTTAAACTTGTTTTACTGTCTTATGGAAGTACAGAGGAACTTCAGTTGGGATCGAGGATTACTTATATTATAGCTAATTATTTGAAGTGATGCTTTTTTTACAGGTCCAATACAGGTAAGAATTTTGTTACCAATTTCCAGATCGAGATTATTATCTCAACTAGCATAAAACAGAATGCTAGTAAATTTATTTATTTTACAGCTTTGAGTAGTAAAAGAGGTATCGTTGATCTGATTATTTATGTTCTACATAGTTAGTAGTAATAAATGTACTTTTAGTAAAATGATTTTTTTTCACTTACTCTTCCAATTCGCTATAACTAAAACTTGTTCGGTTAACTTTCATTAATCTATTTTCAATTTAGTTCTTGAATATAACTCTAGTAAAATTGTATAGCAAATTTCTTTGTTTACTTACTCGACGATGAGTTAGACTCAAAAGTATTTGTTTTTCACAAATAATGAGATAAATAAACATAGGAATCCTATGTTTTAAGTGTAATCATAAAGTACATAGACCATTATTCACATATGG
>LPNX010132630.1:0-31208 GCA_001517045.1 Pseudotsuga menziesii | reverse complement strand
ATAAGCTTAACACCTAGATTAAACAAAACTAAGCTATACACCTCCTAATTTTTCAAGCTCATATAGATAAAAGTTTTAAATATTTTACAACGTCTTACCAAGCTATGGTTTTTCATAATTTGTTGTTCATTATGCAAATAAAGTTATCTAAATTCTTGTATAACTATTTATCATTTGAAATATTGAAAACGTATCGATATATACCTTAATGTAAAATCTTCTTCGCTACTATACTCGTTAGGATTATAAAATGCATATTTATAAAGTCACGATAATGTTAGAAAATGCATGTTTATAAAATCATGATAATGTTATACAATGCATGATTATAAAGTCACAATAATGTTAGTTTAAGTGAAGGTTATTAACCACAGTTTTTCTTTGTAAAAGTATAATGTATGTAGGCTTCTCCAAGGAGATCTCGACTATTGCATAAAACCCACTTTCTGTAAATAAATCTAAGGAAACATGGTTAATGTTCATCGATTATGGTTTTGGTTGACATTTGAAGCAATATAAGATTGTCCTAAACCCTAAATTTCATTTTACCTCATTTTGTTTTCCATGCTGTGGTGTGAGGAGTCGTAGGCTCATGGCCGCATTGCTTGAATGTCACTCCTTTGTATGAAGGCCTCCTTTCCCAAAACTTGTTTTTATTCTACGAGTAGAGATACATTAAGCTGATACCTTTCATTTTGTGGAAGAACACCTTTGTTGCCATTATCTAACCCTATAAATGGTGCTCCTGTCGTTTCCTTACCTTTTTGAGTGCCATCTTCCATAAACTGGTGAACTTGATAGCTTGAGAACAACTTTGAAGTTTTTGTTGTGTGGTCTTGTTGGGTAAAGAGTTAAATTTTCTCATTGCTCATTTTTGAAAGCAGATTTGCCTCTGTTTCATCATGGTTCTCAATTTTAGCTTGAACATTGCTCGTTAATACTTCTTCTAACAGATTTCTTGGAGCTCGTCGTAAGTTTAATTGGATCTAGGGTTTGTACACATACCTCTACGAGGTGAACAAATCTCATTTCCAGGTAATATATTCAGTTTTTTAAACCGAGTTTAAGATTCTATCTTGCACCATTAATTATTTATTTGAGTTTTCATAATCGTTGAATTCTATGTGCAAGTGATTATCTTTGCAGAATGGTGCTGAAAACCACCAAAGGACACCGTGCACAGACTCCAGGTTGTACATCTACCATGTTAAGCCTCGGTCTCGTTGAGTTTCCTTTTGCAATGGTGTGTTTTATTTTATTGTTGATGTAGTTCACTGGGTTTTTGGATTACGACACGGCTCTAGATTTACCATGGTTTAAAATGATTTTGGAAATTTCATTTGGATGATACTTTGATATGTTGTTTAAATTATTTGAAGCCTTAGTGGCTGTTTCATAATGTAAACTTTAGGCTTTCATCACCAAGACTTGAGAGATTATGGGCCTAGTTTGTTTATAGTTATGTTATTTTGATTCCAACTTTTTATTTTGATTATGACTTTTAAGCCGTAAATTAGTTTGTAAAAGGCCATTATGCCTTAATATCTAAGGAAGTTGTGACACTTAGAGTTTAGATGCTTTTTAAAAATTTTAATAGGATCGAAGCTTATTGTATTGTAAATTTTATATATATATATATATATATATATATATATATACTATTGTTTTTAAAAGATGATGGCATGCTGTAATATATATATATATATATACTATTGTTTTTAAAAGATGATGGCATGCTGTAATGTTTAGTTATTCTGGTTCATTCTTCTAAATTTAACCTCACAAAGGTTATTGTTATTGTAAATTGTTGTTTAATTTTAATTATGTTTAAAAATATAATTAAATGTTCATACAGTGGGTTTTAAAACATAAATTAATTATTACTGTCAATAAATAGATAAAAGAGCACGGACTGAAAAATACCTCCTCAATCTTTACTATTTTTTTGGGTTGAAAAATATTAACAGGTTTTTAATTTCTTTTTAGTTTATATTTACCGAAACACTTTATTTAATATCCCTTGTAAATAATTTCGTTAATTTTATATAATCATCTATTTGATGCTTATGTTTATATACATAAAGTATTTAAACATTAATTTTTTTATGAGAGAAATGAATAACCCCTCTATTATTAGAAGAGGTGATAAGATTATTTGTATTTTACAGTTCCTTCAAATAGGTTACATTTATAAACCCTAATTTCTGTTAGTTTTAAAATACATAGTTAGTATTTGATTTTAATGTTATCCTAGTTTATTTTTACATAGATGAAATTACTACAGTAAATTCCTAGCCTTATTTACTGTTTCTTCAACTTAATCTTGGTTATTTACTTAGGTTTTTATACATTATTAATAGAATTATAGTAAATAGTCTATCTATTGTGTAAACAATTACATAGACTAAGTAAACCTATACTTTTAAAAATTTCTTAAAACAGATTTGTTTATGTTATTCAAAGTACTATGTCTAAATTAAAACATATACAATAAAAAGGAATAACATACATATGCATAACTTTTACAAAACCTGTAGAAGGTAATAAAACACATTCTTCCATACTTCATTCAATTATTTATTTGAAGTTACAAAACATGTACTAGAGTACTACCTTTAAAAAGGTGTGGAAAAATACAGTTTGGTAATTTTTTACCTATCACTAAAAAATGGAAATTTTTCTAATCATTTACCTAAACTATCTAATCTAGCATTTAACTTTCGTTTCACAGTAAAAGTATTTATTTTTTACTAACCCTAGCAACAACATAACAGAATCATAACATATCATTGCTTAAACTCAAACCTTCCAGATATCAATAAACAATTAGAAAGCTAGATACATCCACGAGGGCCTCACTTGTTGACCAATATCCTATCACGTTAGTTCATATTGTGGATTTTAAAATCACTAAAAAATGAACCAATATATTGCAGGTATTGGGGGGGATGAGGTGTTTAAGGTGGGGGTGGGTAGGGTGGTTTATAAGGATTGAGATATAAAAAGGGGTGGGGAGGAGGTTTTAAGTATTGGGAGGGGGTTTCAACAAAAAGAGTTTGGGTCAATATCTCTAGAAATAAAGGGTATTTTTTAATATCCCACGATCACATGTGCTATGTGAGATGTTCTTAAGTGAAGTCCCTGTGGATAAATCAAGTAGAACTTGGAAATGTAGATGAGGTGACAATAGCTGGAGGAACCTGTTCTTGCCTGTAACGTCCCTGAACCTCTGACCGATGAAGAGGATGCTACCAAACCCTGAAACTTTGGACAAATATCCCCATGAACATGAACATGCATATAAATTGAAATAAAATGATTAAAACATAAAACATGCTAAGATGCATAATTACTCAACATACAACGGATGCAAACATATACATTCAAGTATCAACATGTTCATCGTTATTCATTAATAATAAACATAACTGTAGAGACCAAATGGTCAAAAATACTCATCTTGTAAGAACTCATCCGGCAACCAGCTTCATCGCTGCAACGTTCCACCCAACCACAGGCCAACGTTCTCATCGATCTCTCAGAAACACTGCCACCCCCAAGCTGGGCATGATTTCGCAAGGAATAAAGGACTAAGCAGGATTACACAGAGCCAAGGATACACAATACATCCAAGTCAACATAGTTGGGTTTATCAGGTCGTCAAGGAGCTAGGAAAGGCTCAATTCTAAACTAGTGCACTCATGGAAAAGCTAAGTATGCCTACACCAGAGATAGCATGACTTATAAGACACCCACACACACCTGATACTAGGAATCAGTCCGTTATCTACTTCAGAGTCCCTCAGGACCTAAATTCCCTTATCAGTACTCTTCCGGGGTTGTGGAGAAGAAATCCAGTTATCTAACTCCCTTTGTGTGTCTCCCAAACCTAGTTTTCTCAAGCATACCCAGCCTTCAATCCCACTCAACACAGTTCTAAGACCAACCACTACATACCCACAGTAAAACAATCAGTTCACAACTCTATGGATAAAACTAAAGAAAACAGGGTGACAACCCGAAAATGGTGAACACAGCTCAAGTCAAACAAGACAATTCAAAGTTGTTCTTAGCCCTAGCATGGCCAAAACAACTCAGTAGCAACCCCAAAATATGTTTGCACATGCAACAACCAAAACCCATGGCAAGAACAACAGCCCAATCTCACAATGAAAACAACAACAACATGATATAGTCTACAAATGGGAGAGAAGCCAAACTCCCGACATTGAAAGGGGAAAACACCTACACTGACCACAAATCAACAGGGGAAAACTTACACCACCGAAATCATCCCTTTCAAGCCACTCTTCAAGATCATTACCGAAGAACACACTGCCGACCTGCGTGCAAGGTAAAAACAATACTCCTTGCATGAAGGGGAAACATAAGTAGACCACAATTCAGCCCAAAAGGTAGAGAGCGTGACCAACTACCTGCGTGAGGAGGGAAAACATAAGCGGTGGGTAGAATGGACAGAACGATTCGGCATCTCAAATGGCACGTGAGGAACACCACTCCCAGCCTGTACGTGTGTCTGAACCAGCTGGTGGAGAGTGCATGGGGGAAAGGATGCCACTCACCACTACTCAGCATTAACTTCCCTTAACTAAAAAAGGATTTTAAGTGGTGGATAGACACATGGATTTTCCCCATGGGTTAGAAAGTCCCCCCCTTTAACCTAAGGAAATCATGACCTTTTCATTTAACATTGCACTGTCATAGGTGGTTGTAGTTTTTTTTATTAAATTTGCATGTTTACATGATTTTAGAACTATGGCACGATATACCATCGGCAATGATCCCATTTTCCAAAACATAACACAACCAAATCGATGGTGGGGCCTTTGCCTTTAGCTCCTCACCTTGATTAATTACAATATATATGCATCATGTACCTTTAATGCAAACGAGGTCAAAACCGAGGTGTTACAATCCCCTCCCCCTTGGAATAACACCGTCCTCAGTGTTCCAATACATAGGAATACATATCCAAAATTTCAAAATTTTGCAAACCTGTCCCACGTTCAGTTATTTACTTGAAATTTCAATACCAAGCCCCTAGGCTTCCACAAGATTCTCTTGTTGGTTTTCATATTTTGGCTCATTCTCAAGTCTAGGAACTTTGTGGCTACTACCATCTTTATGTTCCCTCGTTGGGCAGTCCCAGCGGTAATGATGTCTTCCGCATTTCCAACATTTCGTGGGTTGCTTCATCTTTACCTGCTCAATTTCCTCTAAGTCTTCATGCCTGGAACGTTTCTTAACAAATCACTTGGATGAATATCCCATCATGGATCCACTTTTCTTTCCTTTACAGATTGCTCCCAGAAGGATTTTTACCTCCTTTTGCAAACCAGTAGAGTCTTGAAAAATCTAGTGGTTCATCTCATTCTGTCTTTTCTGTATCTTGAGCATCTCTCCAAGATTCTATTGGATCTTGGAAATTGTTTGCAAAATACTTCCAGCCAAGTATAACAGTTTTGGTCTGCTTCCATGATCAATGTGCACTACTGGATTTCACTTTTCTCACCTGTGAAATGCACCATTGAAATTTTGTTAGACCAAGCATAATATCGGCATTAAAATCAGTCAATTAATTTCCCAATTGGCATGACAGTCCAGGTCTCATCAAGGAGACTCTCATATTTTTCATGCCTTCCCAACAAGCACATGATCTCATTCATGTCCATTCTTGGGCATGGAATTAACTATTCCAACATTCTTAATTATTTTAAGCAAAATAGACACATTCTATTTTCAGCCATGCATGCATTCAACAATCTTCTATTTTCACGATGCATATATATATATATATATATATATATAATCAAAGAAAGAAAGAGAGAGAAGCAAGATTTTTTCTCTTCTTTGTCTTGTTCCATCCTGGAACCCACACCACCATTGTGGTTTTCATGCTCTCAACCTCTTTCACTTCACCGTGAATGATGGAACAATCCCTCTTGGTCATGACACTTAGTGTCTTCAATTTATTTTAGACCTCTCAACCATGGAGCCTCCCCACATGGTTTGTCTCAGCTGTCAGGACCTTCATAGTCTCACTAGCACCTTTTTCATTATTGCTCATTCTGAGCTCTTCAGGACAGTCACATGTCAACATGCACTACTAGGATTCTCTCATATTCCTCACGGCCAGTGATACCTATATTCAAACATTAAATAGATTCACATGTTTAGTTTATTTTCTATGGTTTTTATCTCTTAAAAAAGAGCTTAAAATACCATAACCAAATCATTTACACATGTATATCCATAAGCAAGAAATTGTAGAATAATCCAATACTTATCCGTATTGTGCATTTCCTCTTTGGTCTATAGGATCCTACTTCACTTTGCAAGCCTTTGGATTTCCTATGGACTTGGATGCTAGGTCAGCACGTAGGCTACACACACACACACACACACACACACACACACACACACACACACACACACACACACATATTTATATATATCCAGCACAGTCAAGCCAACCTATAGTTGGGTTTATCAGACCGTCTAGCCAAGCCAATATACAATTGGGTTTATCAAACTATAGCCAATCAAGCCAATACACTGCTAGGTTTATCAGGCTACTCAACCAAGCCAGCTAATGGTTGGGTTAATCAGACTACAGGTAGTCAAGCCAACACTGTAGTGTTTCGACAATTTCCACAACATCAAATAATTACATACTCAAGCCAACCTTTAGGTGGGTTTATCATACCATCAAAAAATCCCATGCACTTATATCAACAATGCACTTATATCAACAACCAATCAGCCAAGCCAACACAGTTGGTTTTATTAGGATATCAACAATAATATATGCACTTATATCAGCAATAAACGACCATTTCCAGGCCCAGTATCTACTATGGATCCCCAGGCATATAATATCCCAACATCTCCTTCCAGTATGTCTTCATGCCGATTGGGAAGGAAAATTTATTATTACCATTTCTAGGTTTCATTTCTAGCAGTGAGCTCTAATTCCACTACCCCATACAACACAAGAAACCACCCCCTTCTCTTCTCTTTAGTCCCTCGGGAATGTCTCCTTCTCTATGCTCTTCAGTAGGAGGTAGGATGAGCCCAAGCCATTGTCCATTTAGTGTGCAACACTAGACTACATCTATTTAGCCTGAGGACACATGCAATATAAGCAACTCATTAGTGTTATAGGTCTAAAACTCAACTCACATTTCATATCATTGCCATACCCAACACTCATTCCCATACATAACCCATACCATCTCACTCATTTTGCTTACCAAACATGTAGTGCAGATGAGACATTTCCAAAATGTCCAATGGAGTTTCACCCAAAACCCATTTCCAAGATAGGGGCAGAACCTCCCCATGAATTTTGGCTCCTTCAGGCCATCACACATGGTCTTCCTGCAATGTGTACCCTTGGCACATTCATTAATTAGCCAAATAGTCAATCATTATTTGATAATACAATGCAAATTGAATGTCCCATAACCAAGCAATGACATTAGTAATTAAATTCAATAGGAATTTGCAACTCTGTCTACTATAGAAATTGATTTGCTTGGCAATGAGGTGATCCTCATTTGTGGGTCTCTTGTCAGCAGCACCATTATGCCCATTATGATTTTATGCTTACTAGCATAACATGAACACCCACTTATAATGCGTCCTTTTGACACAATTCTATGCAAGCCAATAGTGATTAGTAGTTATCAACAATTTCTCAAATCTGAAATTTGCAAATTTAAATCAACAATTCATTTAGCATACAAACTATTTTCACAACCATGAGACTCTTCTCATGGGGTTTGGCTCTTTCACAACGTATATTTCAGCCTTTGTCATGGTCTTACCCACATTGCCATGCCCCAAACAATCTACCTGAAACCTGAACTACAATCATCCAAACACTTGGTAAGTCTTGATGCATATAACCTTTTTCCATTGCTACAACAATCACTGAAGCATTTTTAGAATTATAGAATTCAAATACTTCCAGCTGTTAGCATATTAATATCACTAAACTCATTCACTTCGTGAATCATTATCGTACTTTAAATTACAAGGTACAGTCTCCTCATTTATGCAATTTAAATGAAAGGTTTACATACTCCTTACTCCACAAGCATATCATTGTACCACCTTGCCCTTCCATAGAGCATTTTCGGTAGTCAATCAATCATGACTACCTTCTTCATGCACTTACTAACCTGCATTCATAACAGCTCTTGACATGGTTCCAGAATTGTCATGAATTTATCATTTCAGACATTAGTTATTAATAATAATAATGAACTATCTCTATGCATTCATGCAATGCATCACAACAATTTCACCCATACCTATGTATGCATATCTACAAGATTTATTCATACCTTTCCTATGCATCTATTCAATGCACAACCACAATATTTATGAAATATTTTAATGCACGTCCACTCAATGCTACCTTGCATTGATTTAGGAATACTATGCATTCAAACATACCATGCATGACCTAACCATGACTACTTCATATAGGATGCATTACTCTAATCAAGACCATCAGTACTTACTTTCTTTGGAATACTAAGCTCATAACAACATATACAGGCATGATACATTTCTGTATGAATGTGGTATAAATTGGAAATACCTACATGGTATGAGATCTCTTGCTTTTACCACTCCATGCAATTGTCATAATTAAACAATTACCTACATGGATCCTACTTACACCCTTGACATTACCAGTTTGGTTGCTATCTTGCACGAGATTGCGGAAGTTGCTCACCAACTTTTGATCCTTTCTTTGTTTCCTTATCCCTTTCTTCATAGGATTGCTAGTCACATTCATCAGCATCAGCAACACATTCAGCCATGCCCGGGTTGTTGTTGGTTTTTTTCCACTAATGCCAACACCAATGCAATATTTACCATTAGTTGTTCATTATAAATGTATAATTCTCACTACTCTTACCAACATGTAATATCCTATGCATGCAAGGCATATCCTCATACATTTTATGTATAAAACTTATAAAATGTAATTATAATTTGCAAGACAAGGTTTAAAGAAATTTCCCTTTTCAAATCCTTCATCTTTGCATGGAACTCCTCTTCAACACAACAGCTGGTTTGAATTCATGGTCTTGCTACCTCTAGCCATGCAATTTCCATATTTTTCCATATTGACAGCAACACATTTATTTTTCAAGCAATCACTAGTACTTTGCTGCTTTGCATTCAAATTATACTGACTCTCCCTTCTTCCCTGTTGGATAAGCTTTCCAACGCCTATCCACATGCTTCATTATGATATCGGGTGTGAAAACCGAACCACTTCTAAAATGATGATTTTCATCAATTTTAGGCAGAACACACAACTGTATTTTGGTCGGGAACACTAACTTCAGCCACCTAGAATTTTCTTCCTTTTCAGCCCTGAAACTGCTGAAAAATCCAATGAAAAATTCACTAAAAAATCCACTGAACACTAGCTAAGATTCGGTGAAAAATCCACTGGAAAAACCAAAATTCCCCTTTTCAGTTTGGGTCTCTTTCCCAATAAGACTCTGACATTTTGGTGATATAAACAACAACATATTTCGGTACTCATCGGTGGCCCTAACACTAACATTTTCCACCGTATTGGATCTTCGGTCGTCTAAGCTTCTGAACTTTTCATCTCTTGTAGGAGATTGCAAAAGTTGCTCACCAACTTTTGATCCTTTTTTTGCTACCTTATCCCTTTCTTCATAGGATTGCTAGTCACATTCATCAGCATCAGCAACACATTCAGCCATGCCTAGGTTTTTGTTGGTTTTTTTCCACTAATGCCAACACCAATGCAATATTTACCATTAGTGGTTCATTATAAATGTATAATTCTCACTGTAACTCTTACAAACATGTAATATCCTACGCATGCAAGGGATATCCTCATAGATTTTATGTATAAAACTTATAAAATGTAATTATAATTTGCAAGACAGGGTTTAAGAAAGTTTCCCTTTTCAACTCCATCTTTGCATGGAACTCCTCTTCCACAAAACAGCTGGTTTGACTTCATGGTATTGCTACCTCTAGGCATGTAATTTCTGGATTTGTCCATATTGACAGTAGAACATTTATTTTTCAACCAATCACTAGTACTTCACTACTTTTCATTCAAATTCTGGTGACTCTCTCTTGTTCCCTGCTGGATAATCTCTCCAACGCCTATCCACATGATTCATTCTAATATCCCGTGTGAAAACCACACCACTTCTAAAATTATTATTTTCATCAATTTTAGGCAGAACACACAACTGTATTTTGGTCAGGAATGCTAACTTCAGCCACCTAGAATTTTCTTCCTTTTCAGTCCTGAAACTGATGAAAAATCCACTAAACACTAACTGAGATTCATTGAAAATTCCACTGGAAAAACCCAAATTTCCCTTTTCAGATTGGGTCTCTTTCTTAGTAAAACTCCAATGTTTCGGTGATTTAAACAACAACTTCTTTCGGTGCTCATCAGTGGCCCTAACACTAACATTTTCCACCGTATCAAATATTTAGTCATCTAAGATTCTGAACTATTTAATGGCCATGTGAGAGACCTTTATCGGTGATTGGGACCAATAAGCACTACCGCATTGCCATATCGGCGATCGGTTCCACTATACATCGGGCGGCTATTTCTCTAGGATTCCACAACAGCGGCCAACGAACTCTCTATGTTTTCCATGGCCATAACCTTGTTAGCTATCGAAGTGATTAGAAACTGTGGCATCGGAGGGTTAGTCCAATAGACATCTGCAACAGTGGGTAGAATCCTCACTGCTGTGTCCACAATTCACAAACCTATCAGTGGATCAGAGAAATTATCCACTCTGTTTCAGTGATCCAAAACTAAATGGGCCCATTGTATCGGTGACTGAAACCACTAAACTTTCTGACATTGCGGTGATCAAACAATAAATTTTCCTCTGATGTGTCAGTGATCGTAATGTTACCTACTATGGCATCGATATTCAAAGCAACTAACCACTCACTCATCGGACGGTTAGTTTCATAGTCACCCACAACGGTGGGAATCCAATCAATTGCGGGTTCCATGGCCATGTAGCTCGTCGGCGGTTAAAACCTCTAACCATCGGGAGGATAGTTCACATGAAAGCCGCAACGACGGATACCTGAATAACTAAATCCTTCTGATGATTTTCATCGGCGGTCCGATCTCCTATCATTTTCTGATGTTTTCTTCAGTTAGGAAAATTTTTGAAAAATTTCCTTCTTGGCATTGGCTCTTCAAGGAACTATGTTTGGCCGAAGTTTCGGCGGCCTTCAAGACATCCCCGCCAAAACTGCAGCTCTTCCTTCAACTAATAATCACTGATCCACTTCACTTCGGCAGCTTCATCCTCTATTCATCGGTGATCGGAGCTTTAACCACCACTAGTGGAAAATGAGAGATTAGTGACCAGGAGACCACAATTTTTGGTCACCATAGTTTTTTTCAAGGGATAAATGACCAAAGTTGATGAATTTAAGTGAGCTAACTAAAAAAGACCAAGATAAATGACCACTTTTGGTCACGAGATAAAAACCAACTTAAAACGACCAAGATAAATGACCAAATTTGGTCACGGGATATCTAAACTAAAAATGACCACATAACAATTGGTCATTTATTTGGTCATTTTTAGTTGTCACTTCGACAATGAAAAATATTATAAATTTGACAATGAATTTTTATATTTTACTAAATTCTAACATATATATAATATATATTTACAAGTCCTTATATTACGAAAACTGAATTAATGCAACCCAACTATATATTAATTTGGACATGACCTTGGCATATACAAAATCCCACTAAACATTTAAACCCACTAAACCCTGGCATATAATGTTAATTATAAGGCTAATTTGCATGACCTTGACATATAATTATAGTTTTTATAGGCTAATTTGGACACGATCTTGGTACCTTTGCTAATTAAATCGGTGGAATCCACGTTAGTTAAAGGATATTTTGCTATTTGGACCAGCGGTCGTTATAGAAAAAATTATATTATCTAGACCTTAGAAGATCAACTCATATAATATGGGAGCGATAAACATTTGCATCATCATATTATGCACTCACAATGGACTCAATTCACATAATGAACTCAATCCTAGCATTAATATAACATACAAGACATTTATGGATAACAAAAACATGTTGACCATGTTATGTCGACCATCGACTCCATAGACATTTTGTACTCATCTATGTATTGCTTATTAAAATAATATAAATATATAAACTCATTAAAGTTAATATATAAATTAGTTTACCATATAAAAATTTTATATTAAAAATCTATAAATATTACATACAAAATAATTAATACAAAACATTTTTTCTAACACATAAATTTATATTAAAAACCTATAAATATTACATACAAAATAAATTAATACAAAACATTTTTTCTATAATATATATATAATAAAAAATACATTTAATACAAAACAGTATTATACCAATATAATAATAATAACAATATGTTGTAACAAACTACATTATACATCTAAACATAATACTATAACTAACTCCATGGACAATATGGAACAAATTTGGTACTAAATACTCCCAAAGTGACCAACCAATCAAATCTAATGTCCAAATGATGTCAGTACATGCATCACAATGATTCCAACCAAGATGTGAATGAAAAGCAATCAATATATTAATTTGGTTCATTTATTCTTTGATCCTTTAACGTAATAGGAAGGACCTAATGGCAGAGAGGTGCCATAGTGCCAAAGAGCCATGGTGCAGAGAGCTAGAGACATAGTATAACCGGAATCAATCAACAACAGAGGTGTTGTCTTCGAAGGTGGACCGTCTAAAATTATTTCTTTATTGTTACAATGGACAAGTTCAACTTCTCCATGCAAGCTGGTACCTCTAGTATTGGAGTAGTTTGGGGAATGGTTGTGCTAAGTCAAATATCCCTCTGGCTATCTCAGAGATGGCATGAGTACACTACTACATTTCGATCCAAAATCCGACGGAAAAATCCAACGGCACGTGGATTTCTCTTTTTAAACTTACAAAAAATCACAAGGATACATTTTTTTTTTGTAAATGTGGCCACAAGCGTCGGTTATGCGACGACTATTTTCATAACCGTTGGTTAAGCGACGACGCGTTAGTAAGCGTTGCTTAAGCGATGGCGCTTAAGTGTCTAGATGTATATGCTAAAATTCTACACAATCTCACTATGTATTTCAATACTTGTCCTAACATGAATAAAAACTCCATGCTTGCACTCATAGAACACCAACTAAAAGGTGTGGCCTAAGCCTAGTGCTAGTCTTAATCTAACTCTTTGAAGGTCTACATTGAACTCCATCAAGACCACTCTAATAGTTCCACTTCTATGTTTATTACTACTCTTGACACCTTTTCTTAATCCCTTAGATGGCATTTTACCCTTTGTGGTATCTACATAATTTGAAGTGCTACTAGTCACAACTTCATTGAGCTTTAGGTCAAACTGTCCAACAATATATTGTTATTTCACCAAGCTTTGAACATCTCTAGAACAAGGAACCTAAAGAGGTATTCATTCTCGATTTTAATTATGGTTTATTATTATTTTTAGACATGAAGTGACATTATTTAAGAGAACCACTCTAGGCCAACTCTTTCTTCTCACCTTAGTTGAGCATTATGTTTTCCCTTTGGATATATGATCACATGTTGAAATACCTTATGCATTTAAAGTCGTTTATCTTTCCAACCACACATCTTTGTATCCCTCACTATTGTTAATGACCCAAGAGGCTACTCAATTCTATCATGACCTTTTATTTACCCATACTTTCTATGTCAAAGATTAATTGACCACTCCCATCCTCAATAATGTCATTCAAAAGAACCTCATCTCCCATAACATTGTATCCTATACCCATCTCCTCACCACAACCCATCCCTATTCTTATCACTTGAGGTAGAGGTAGGTACGAAAAGAAGAGCCTCATTTGTTAGGGAATCAATTTTGCACCATTACCCTTTATTTGAGGTAGGTACGGAAAAGAAGAGCCTCATTTGTTAGGGAATAAATTTTGCACCATTACCCTTTTCCATTGGCTATTTTCAAAACATGATGTCTCTCCCTTCAATAATTTTAATTTTCTATTAAGAATATTGTATCAAAATTAACCTAATGCGTTTTATGAATCACACTATAATATTTATAGGCATTTTAAAAATGGCAAAACCCACTGCATTTTATATAGGCATTTATATAGGCAAAACCCATTGCATTTTATATAGGCATTTATATATGCAAAACCACAGATCACATTCCTTTTTCGTGAAATAAATGGCTACAATGGGCTTTCATGTTATCTATTCACTTTGTTGGTTTAATTTCATGTTTGGCTGCTCAGAAAATTTCGAGGAATCCCCATTCCGACACTTTGGACTGTAACTTTTAAGAGATTAAATAATTGCCTGGTGCTGGAAATGACGAGCACCGTACGCGCCATTTCAGAATTCCCTCACAATTGTTTAAAAACATCATGTCATGATATGGCCTCTCCTTCGAGCACAAGGACGCCCATGCTTCCGCTCCATGGAGGACAGGCCACCACAGGTGTCTAGGCTCACATGATCTCCCTACAAAAACAAATAAAACCATATAGAATTAATAATAATCTGGGCCTCTGGGCTTGCATGTTTGTCGCACCTGGGAATGCGTAGCAGAATTTCATACTATCATTACAGTTTGACTCAACACAAATATCGGTAAGCTATACCATCACAAAATACTTACAGAAACGATGGAGTTCACAGTATAAGATATGGTAGACAGAATCAGATTTTGGGATTCATGGGTTCCTTCATTTTTTGAGTATTGGTATAGCTTTTTCATTGATTTGAGCGCTTGACCGTTGATGGCATTGTATTGTATTGCAGTACTCGATGACAGTGGAGCTGGCTGTGATGATGGTGAAGGAGAAAGAGGAGAATCTCGTGAACAGTGAAGTATTTTGAGCTGAGGAATGTGGGTAGCCTGTGTTTGAATCATCAACAGTTGTCCGCGTTGATTATGATTATTACTTGGGTGGTTTTGTTGTTATGAGAATGGGAACATGGCGTAGAAAATCCAAGGAAGAATACGATTCGTCTGAGGATGCTGGATCATTCTCCCTTTAAGGTATGGCTGGAAAACACTCTGTAGGATTTATAGTTTGCACACCATATGTTTGATGAAATTCCTAAGAGAGCAAACCCTCACTGTTTTTTATTGATACTATCGGTATTGCATTTATGTGTTTAGGGGCAGGAATGGGTATAATTTAGGTTTTAATTTAATATAATTTTCATTTTTTGTTTCAAAACCTTGTGTGGCCATGCGTGGATAGGTTCGGTATAGAACCGGTGCTTGAATTGGTTCAAGGGCTGGTTCAGAGGCTTAGGTGGTCCGACTAGTTGAATCGGTTGGTGCTAGTTCTGATTTGGCTAGTTTAAAAAACACGAATATAATAGGTGCAAACCCTCAACAAACCAACAATGGCCTCATTGGGAGGAACCGGTTGAGGCAATGACAATGGCCTCCAAAGAGCAGTATGGAAGGTAAGAGTACTGATCTCTACTAGGAATAAAATCAGTGAACTCCTGGACCTGGAGACATAGTGAAACGAGTGCAAAATTGACCTCAATCTGGAAAGGGTTCAAGTTCTCTGGACACTGTGTTGGGGAATAGTGTTTTTCCACTGGATGATGCGGCGTATCAAGAGAACCTGAACCCTCTCTGTCTTGGCCCAGTCCTCTAGTAAACTTGGTTGCCAAACTTTGGAGCTGTGCAAAACTGTGGGCTTGATAATGCTATCCAAGGGCTCCATCTTGGATGGGATGTCTTGAAAGAGGTGCTGAATAAAATATATGAAACACATGGGAGGATAAAATAATGTTTCCTTTTGTATTTCAAAAATTATGTTCAATTTTCAAAGACTTCTTTGGTGAGCATCGATCTAAGTAAATTTTCCAATTAAGCAACAATACCAACTGCTCCGTATGCTTATCTCACACAACTTTAAAACTTTTCTGTATTACTGGAACTAGATCCTGCTGATTCAGAAGGTAAAAGTAAAATTGATGCTTAGGGCTGACTACGAGGCATTTACCAGTACTTTCAGTGAAATAGTTGGGTTAATGTTTTATCTTCGTGGAGTCAGTGCAATATACTTTTTATTCAGTAGACTGTAAATCAAAATTGCAAATGAACCTTTATTCATTGGTAGAAAAGGTTATTGTTTGGTTACCAATAGCATATTGATATCTGATTGAAAGATGAATTCTGTAGATAAATATTACTATCAAATTTGGGTAGCTTTTAATCACTTTCAGGAGTTGTTTTACTCAGTGCATGAAGATTCAATTAGAGTCTATATCATAGAGAATAATTATGATTTTAGTGTAGAGATGTATACATATCTACCTTGATCTCTAAACAGTATAGAGATGTATACAACTCTTTTAGAATTTCAATGTTTTTCATCATGATTATTACCTAAATCCATTTGCCATTTGTCATAGGGCCTGTATATTGATGCCCTTCGAACTTTGGTCCGTAGTTGGAAGCTTTAGCGTAGCTATGAAGCTTGTTTCCAAAACCTTGATATTAAATGCTTGAAAAACATAGAGAATTAAGCTATGCATTGCAGCTTGCCTATGCATGTAATGTAATGTAATATTTACATTTGGTTGATGAGGTTCAAGATTTGAAGTAGAAGCTACATAGATTAGTTTATGTGGTTAAATGCTCTTTTTTTCTCATGTTTAATTTACAAATTAAGATGATAATGGTGACAAGACTCACAATCTAGGTTTTTGTTTATAAATTGATCTTCTTTCCAAGACCTAAAAGAAAAAGAACTTGAAAGAAATGAGAATGGTTTAGTTTCATGTGTGATATTTATGTAAATACCTTCAACTATAATTAACTAATACATTTTCTCTTCATCTAATTATTTATGTTTCTATTTTGATGTTCCTAGAGCATAGGGAAAGATATTGGAAGACTTGTTCCATTTGTTTCCAAGATGGTTGGCTCTGAGACTCTTGCTAATGAACTTATCAAAGATATCTTATTGGCCCAAATAAAACTTATAAATAGGTTCTTAGTGTTGGAGACATTTACCATCATACACACTCTTCAGTCAAATTGGCCTAGTTAAACCACTATCCTAAGTTTAATTGACATCAAGGAGCATTAATTACCATCATCCCAGTCACTCCCACGCCTACCTACAGTTAAGGAGGCTGACTTATCCTTTCCTACAGTCAAGGAGGCTAACTGGAGCACTCCAGGGGTGATCTGGTTGACATTCATGCACCTAATTCCTGACTGGGGGTTACTTTCAGTTCAACCAATCAGTTATAGTCGGTTAAGGCACCTTCATGCATTAAATATATTATTTAATCATTATTTATTGATTATTTTATTATTATTTCATGAACTGGAGTGAACTAGGCGCTTTCACCAACTTCTGATGGTCAGTTCAGCTTCAGTTAACCTCATCAATGTTTATTGGAGTCATGCAGTACTAGCACTTGATGGTTGGTTGCTATGACATGTGTTTGATCTCCTTCAGTTGAGATTAAGTCATTTATTGCACTCCAACTTCAGTTAGGATTGGTGAGTCAATTAAGGTTTTTTGTCAAGTGGTTAACTGAGTGGTATTGGATGGAAAAGAGTCAGTTAAGCTAGACTCATGCATGGGAATTCAAATTGTCCCTTAGTTATTCGAATTCTTCATTGAGTTAAGCTATGGCTCATGCATGGAATTGTAATCCTTTATTGTTTATATAATATACAGAGAGGAAACTTATTTGGTTCCTGAAAATTTCCAATTCATGAGTAATTGTTAATAATTCTTTGATGAGATTGAATCTTAGTTCCTAGATCATGTGCAAGAATTAATACTTAGGAATTATGGTGGGTTTATTTTTTGTTAATTGTTTTGTATAAATATATCTGATAATTTGTATCTATCCAAGTGTAGTAGCATAGTGTTTCTCTTGGAGTTGTTGGGAAAATAGACTTATAGATAAGATCTTGGGAATTAGAGTGGGGTTATTTTTCTTTTTGTTAGTTGTTTTGTATGGATAATATATTTAAGACTTTGAATATGGCTAATAGACAAAATGCAGACTTATCCTTTTATGATGACACATAAATTCTTGGTGGCAGAAGGACACTTCTTGAAGGCTACTCTTAGTTCCCCAAAGGACATTGAGGGATGGAAGGGGAATTTTTGGGACTTTTGTAGCTCCTTTTTAACTATTTTTATCATATGAATTAAAAAATATAGTGTTTCTGCATCCTTCTCTCCTCTTCTTCCGATGTTGTCTTGATTTCTTTTTGTCCCTGTTCATTTAGTTATGCAGTTTTCTTACCACTCTTTCACAACATCTACCCAGTATTTATTTTACTAGAGCTAGCACTCTCTGATAACGTCTAGCCAAACAACCTCTCTCTATTGGAGCTATCTTCCTTACAACATCTACCCAGCAATCCTCTGACTGTCAGAGCTGTCTTTCTTACAGGATTCAAACCTGCAGTCTTCTCTTCTCATCCCTCTTTGTTCCCTGGGTCTCTTCCTTTCAGTAATTTTATCACAATACCATCTTCTTTCTGAGAGATCTTCATCTCTTACCTGCAGCTTCAAGATTCTGTCTTCTCTGTCTGTTTGGTAGCAATTTCACTTGGCAGACCCTTCTAAGTTCTTTATGGTTGTCTTCTCTTCAGGTTTTTATTGTCTCTCTTTCTCCTCTTTCCAGTGATATTCCTGCTCTGCCACCTTTGACACAGGGGGTGTGGTAGGCCAAAAAAAAATCAAAACTCTGTATAGCAAAACTACTTTAGTCTAAAATGGCCTCGTGAAAAATAAAGTGATCATGTATAAGAGATTTTTTTAAGAAAATAGTAGATATGCTTTGAACCTGCTTTTTTTAAGAAAATAGTAGATAGTAGATTTTTTTAAGAGATTTATCTTGTGATTTGTCCCAGATCTATGGCAGAATTCTCAAGGATACCTGTTGTTGTGACTAATCAAGTAAGACTGGAAATGTAAATGGAAAGATGATGAAGAAAATGAAGAAAATGAAGAACCTGGGAAACCTAGTAGTGAGGTATCCGTATAACTCGTATAGTGTTTCCTTGAAATAGCTTTGATTTACAGTAACTGGCATGCATGTTCCAAGACAAGCAATTATTCTCATTTTGTATAAATTATCTAATTGCATATGGTTGATTTGGGTTGTAGGCAAATGTTGAATTGCCAAAATCTTCTTCTATGCAGAGTCTGGGGGATGTTGCAGATAAGATGGACGTATTAATGGAAATTAATTTAGAGCATCTAAAATTATGTGCTAATGAGGGTCGTCTGTCATAGGTGAAATTATTATTTATTTAGCCAGCTTGAACTATATTGTTGGTCAATTAAAGTTGGTGGCTTTTAAAAAACATGCATAATTGACCTTGTCTGTAATCTTTGTTGATTTATTCCTTTTTAGCTTGTCAATTTGTGTTGTTTCATGTGTTGTCTTAGCAATGAGAATATAAGGGCACTATGAATGTATGATGAGACAAACAGTTCCAAGCATCCTGAAAAACATAACCAAATACACTCATAAATGTACTGGACAGCCCAATAGTTGAAGTTGAGGTGCAAAGAGTGAGTACACCAATAAGTTTGCAAGTGTTTGACAAAAGTATTCTACCATATTTCACCCACAGTCAAAACAAAATTAATCATAGCAGTTCATACACAAGGGTACTTGAAGAGGATCCATAACCAAGTACAAGCCAGTTGGGAAAAGTTTTAGCTCATTTGGGATAGGGACCTTACATACAAATTTCAATTTCAATCTCTTGTCCAATGCATGGCTTGCGATATGATTATTCAAGCCTCTTAATGTTTCTGTGACACTTCCTTACATAAAGGTTTTATTTCATATCTCCAAATAATACTTTATATGGGGGTGTAAGCTAAACCAGTTCATTTGAATCATCTGACAAATTATGGAATCAATAAACTTCTAAATAGTCTTTACTTGGACATGCATCCATCAATAATATTTTCTCTGAACATTGAGAAAATGTTAGTTTAACAATTCTATTGTTCACATTTCCAAGTTTCATAATTCATACCTCTAAACTCTATATAACCAATAATTTAGAAGGTGAAAAGGACTCGGGAGACAGTATGCCAAACTGACATAATTTTCCAGAAAAATAAACTACTGAGAAATAGCAACAGAAATAACCTACCTGAATAGATGGCTATAAAAAACCTATAATGATATAATTACGAGATGACCTTGATGACCTTAAAGTAATGACAAATTACAATGGCTACCAAATGGCCTGAATAACATTACTCTTGAAATTTCAGAATAAAAATATGGCTAGCCAACTAGATTTTTGAAAGAGAATGTTTACAATGACCTTGTAAACACTAGAGTTCTTGTCAAATATTCAGAACAAAGTGTGCTAAGGTCTGAAATTTTAAGAGAGAAAACTACAACTCAATGACTATAACAAAATATTGAAGTTCATGTACAAACCATTAGAGGAACCATGAATCAATGAGTTTTGAAACATATGGTAGATCATAAATAAAATACATTAGTGAACATCAGATACAATTGGAAGAAAAATAACTTTGGATGTTTGAGAGTACACATCCTTACAAAATGAATGCATAGAAGATGACTGTGGAGTGACAATCAAAGAGTATGTGGGACATGAAAATTTAAAAAGTTTAAGATGCAGAATAATTAAGATGTCCTTACCATGTTTATAGAGGTGGTTTTCCCAGCACCATTGGGTCCAATCATACCAAAACACTCTCCTCATGGCACAGCAAGTGACAAACCACGAACTGCATACTTCTCAGAGTTACCATCATTTCCTGAATACACCTTCTTTAGGTTATCACAAATTATGGCATGGGATTGGGAGGATTCTTGGAGCAACTTCTCAACCAGTTCCCTCTGCAAGGAGACAAAAAGACAAGTATGAGAGATTGAGCTCAAATTATATGGAGAAGATGTTCCAAATAAAAGCTACATGTATTTTAAACTAAGCTGAGTGAATCTTTGAAATAGGTATGGGTTTGCAAAACTATTACAGCAAGGAAACTTGGCCCAGAAAATTTTAGGGAAAAAAATGCAATATTAAAAAATACAAAAAATATAAATAAATTATTTTCTTTTAAAAAAATCAAATTTCATATAATGATCGATCATCTATGGTGTTTGGAATTTGCACATGATTTTTAAATTATTTTCCATATATTTTTTGGATTGTAGAGTATCAAACATTTATTTTTTAAATTATGTTCCACAATTCTATTTTTTTCAAAACATGTAGAGGATACCAAGAAAAAATGAAGACCAGATAGGTTGTTACATAGACATGGATCAATCCAATAAAGGGTTAAATACTAGGCATATAGGGTGTACAACTGCGGGTGTGGGCATGAGTACATGTGCAAGAATTGTAATTTAGGTGTGGGAGCAGGTGCTGGTGTGGATATGGATGTGTGAGTTAGGAAATTTGGGTGCTAGGAGTGCACACAAGGAGGATGTGTTGTGTGTGTTAAAATTGAAAAATAGTAAAATTTTGATACATGTATGTCTTTTCTTTTGAAAAATACGTCTTATATTTACAAACAATAAACAATGGAAATCATAACCTCTTTTGTAAAGCTATTAGAAATGAGGTAAAATCTAAATATGCTATAGGCTCTAGAGATTGGACATCTTAGATTAATAGCCCCCCCTTGGACAGGAGCAGATGGTGAACCTCATCATGCCACGAGGTACAAAAGGTAGACAAAAGAGCTAACCTTAGACTCAAAAAAAAATTACACTTGATATTCCAAAGAATGATCAAGGCCGAGATCTTCAAGCATTTCCAGATCCCAGTGAAGGTGGAGCAAACTGAGTGGTAGCCTCCAAACAAGGTAGCATGCTAATGAACGCTGACCTGTAGCAGAATTTAATATTGATCCTCGAAATAATTCCAGCAACTCCTCGAAATATTAATCTGGCCATATCCTAGAAGAAGGGGACGTTGTTTTGTCAATAGCATCATTCCACCATTTATTCTAGCTCGAATTAGTTTTGGCCTTGGGTACTCAATTTCAAATCAAGTTGATGCTGTTGAGTTATGTTGGGCATTTTAGAATCTATTTGGTCATGTGGGGAAGGTTTCGTGACTTCTTGATATTGCCTCAATGTCCATATTCCAATCTTAAAGGTGGTGAAGGGAGGATGAAAGCCTCAAGGCCCTTTGTTGATACAGGTATAGATCTATTTTTATTAACTTTTTCCAGCTTTCTGATAAAGTACCATTCCCGTATTTATAGGGGAAGATTTCGTAATTCAACTAGAAGAGGAGCAAGGAAGACTTCCTACAAAGGTGAACCCCCTTACACTTATTTATTCACTGTGATGTATTATCTTGTTTTGTATTATGTTCGAAGTATTGTCTTTAGTGCATTTACAACCATTAATTGCATGATGTCTCTACATGCTTAATTATAAATTTTGATTACTATTCAGGTAATTGAAAAGTTCCCTCGCATTGCACATTACAAGGCTCTCAAGCTGCCAGTTGGCGTGGATGCAAAGGATTTGGTCAAGTCACAACTAGTGATTGCATGCATTGATGGTAAAGAATATGTAACATTATATTTTCGTTCTGATTGAGAAAAATATCTACCCTTACTTTTCAAGTAATTGACATTCCATCAACAGATATATCACATTTGCAAGGCACAACCCACGACCCTGAACATGTATTATATGTAATGTAGAGTCCTTACACTGCCATTTTGAAGTAGCTTTCTTACTTCTTCCTTTCCCTCTTCCCTCCTATTGTGTTCTCAGTTAAGTGCAGAAGAAGATCTCAACCTGATAATATCTAAACCTGTATTCCTCAAAAATGAATGAGAATAAGTCCACTGTCAAGAGTCAAGACAGTTTGTCCAGAAGTAGATCAACTAAGTGAATTGAGGGCCAATGGAACAGATTCTAAATCCTCTACCATTTCTCTTGAGTCTTTCAAGTAGTCAAATTTTTACCATACCTCAGAAATTAATAAATTATCCATAATTTACAGTGTTCCTCTTTCAAGTGATATGCTTGAGCAATGCTAGCATTTCTTTCATTACCCTGTTTGATTCTTGTAGCTTATCATTTGTGTCAAGTGACCTAATGAGAACACTAAAAGTCTTAAAGTTTGGAACTAGCCCCTTTTTAATCATTTCATCATAAAACATCAATGCATCTTGCATTCTACCTTCCTTACAAATCCTGATGATAGATTCCATATCCTGTGAACTCATGTTTGGAGGACTCATGTTGTAATCAATTCAAACAGGCCGCCCATGCGTGCGAACTTCTTTGAACCTGCTGGTAAGTTGACTTTTCCTTTTTATTCAAACTAGCCACTTTACTTCGCCTTTTTCAAGGTATGGCATGTTGTTAAAATGGTGTGCAATCCACTTAGAACTATTCTGTTTACTATTTTATGTTTGCATATTTTGAAGATTGTAACCAGAGATAGTAGCAAGGCCAAGAGACAGGAGGGTTTCATTCTGGGTTCTTAGTAGACTATAGGCTATTTCCTCATAAGCATGGCTATTAATGAGTAAGCCAGATATCAATATGTGAAAGTTCACTATGTCTTTACAAGTTTCAAGACTTTGAAATGAGTCTTTCATAACCTTCTTATGGTGTTAATATTAATCCTGCATCATATGGGGCTTTTTAGTATTCTGAGATTCTACCAGTGTAGTTTGCTCCCTTTGGACAACCTGGGAATGTTTGAACAGTTATTCTAAGTTTCTAGCATTTGAGTTGATCCCGGTTTCTCTCATTTTCCATTACTATTTGAAATCTACATGAACAAGTATGAGAAAAACCATGGTTGTGTCCTTCAAAGCAAAGCTTCATAAAACTTAGGTTGTGTCCTTTGAGGCAAAGCTTTCTGAAACCAAGGCTGTGTCCTTTGATAATAAAAAATACCCTCATTTGCTGTAAATCACCTCTTGGCTGTAAATTATGAATATAGTCAAAGCTGTTTTGAAGATATTGTATGCAAATTGTAGATTGCCATTTAATCATTTGCAGGCTCATTCCTTGTTTTACACTTGTATAAGATATATACATACATTGAATAATAGATGACTATGCAGTCTTTTCTTATGCATGGTAATTGGCTTAGACAGAGTTACACACATATCCTAGAGGTTGATTCATTGAACGTCCCCTGTTTGCTTTAGATAGGTGGAGTCTTTTTTTATTGCTCGACTCCTATTGGTGTCTCTCTATCAAAGGAGATAATTGAGGTAATTTTGGATGAGTTTTACTGAGTATTCCATCAAGTTGCTTGGGAATTCTGCAGCCTTTTCTTACTTGAAAGGAGACCTTACCACCATTCACCATCTTCTGTTTTCTTATCCTCTACTTTTATTTCAAGTTCGCACAATTTCTAGTACTAGAACCAGATGGTCCTTGCCACACTCACTATCATTTGCTTCACATTGCATTGTACATTACTATCCTCTGTCATTGCATTCACTTCCACAACTATCATGTCAAGCCCCTCACAATTGTTGTACCCCCATGTCTTTGTTACATCCTTTGAGCTTCGCTTGGTGTTTCTTCATTTGTTCCCCATGTCTATGTTCCAAATCCCTTTGTTGTACCCTATCAAGGGTCTGTGTTGAATGCTGCTCTTCCTTGTAGGTTGTTTTTTGTGCTAAAATTCATCTATTCTCTCAAGAGGTAAAACCAAGGTTACAATAGTCAATACATCGAAGGTTATTATGTGCTTTACTTGCCTTTTGCAAATGTGTATTATTCATATAGTTTGAGGCTGTTATAAGCATAATCCTTTATAATATATGCCAATGTGGAATTCATGCATATTTATACTTTGTATTTTCATGTTTTGAACTGTATTAAAAATATGAAATATGTACCGTGGTTCTGATTTTTACTTTGTGAGTCGTAGATGACTGATATGTAAGTGATCTCTGCTTGTGGGTTTTTGGCAGGTAACTGATTCTCCAGAAATTCATTCAAATGGTTTTCATATAAAATTCGATATCACTGACGGGGAAGCTTGGCTTCATTTTTCCAACCCTTATACCTCTGCTATGCAATCTTGAATTGTTTAGCAGAGATCTAGCCATTGGAGACAAGAATTTAGTCTGTCCTGTTTGGAATACATGCATAGTTCTTCCTTTTAAATGCTTACTTGTGGAAGGAACAGGGATGGGATCATGGGTGTCAAAATTTGCATATTTTCATCCATCAATATTATTATTTCTTCACCGTCTTCGTTGTATCAAATTTAGGGATACTATGACAAACTCTTTGATGATAATGCGAAGAAAGGATATTGGTAATGGCCTTGTGAAGGTTTTACATGGAAAAGAAAGCACTACTTGGCTTGTGGCAAGTCAGAAGATGGATGTTGGTATGATGCGTCCTGGCATACAAAGCACAAAGATAGCTATGGCCTTCACATTACATCAGGAGTCTGGTGGAGAGTTTTTACCATATCTTGAACAGCAGCCAGTATTTGCATTCCTTCCATTGCGAACATATGGTTTAAAATTGATTCTTCAAGGGGATTTTATTCTACCATCATCCAGGGAGGAGGTTGATGGTGGAAATGCCTGGAACCAATGGTTGCCTTCAGAGTTTCCAGAGTTGTTTGTCAATGCAGCAGAATCTTTCAGGTCGCTTCATTGTTATCAAAGCAACCCAGGAAAAGATGTCTCACTCTAAATGAGTTTTGTTCCATTGATTGGGGAAGTATTAGGATTTTTCTCTCCACTGCCACGAATGATTATTTCCAAGTTACGAGTTTCTCCTTGCTTGCCTTTAGATGGAATGGATAAACGATGGGTTCTCCCATGCATGGTTCTAAGAGGTTGGAATGATCAGATACGCATCCTTTTACCTGATGACTTACTGAATAGGCATCTTGGTGTTGGTTATCTACACAGGGACGTCTCTTTGTCAGATCCATTAGCAGCTTCTTTAGTTCTGCGCACATTTGGACCAAGAATCTTGATTGATTTGATGATTACGGTATGCAATACATGGGATGATTTAAAAAACTTGGGCTTGAACTGGATAGGGTCCTGGCTTGTTGCTCTTTATGAATGTTTGAGATGCCAACCAACTAGACACGAGTCCTTTTTCCAAGTAAACTCAGAATCTAACTGCCTTAATGATCTTGCTTAAATTCCATTTATTCCACTTTTTGATGGATCATATACTTCAATTAGAGAAGATTATATTTGGTTACCATGTGAGGCCAATAGATCTGGGCTTGATGGTATGCATATTTTAAAAAACTTCCCAAAGTTATATTGTGAGTTAAGAACTGTACACCCTTCTCTCTTTTTCTCTCCAGCAGTAGGTGGTGATGTTGTGGTCAGAGCCGATTCGGATATGATTGTATGCATGCTATGGCGTGTTGGCATTGGTCAGTTGTCAGCACATGAAGTTGTGATGAAACATATTTTACAAGCTATGGCAAGTGTTGAATGCATGACAAAAGATAAGTTAATTTTGGCTGAATACCTGGCCTTTATCATGATACATTTGCAGTCAAATTGCTCACTATGCCACTTGGAAAGGCCAAAAATAATACGAGAGCTGCAAGAAAAAGCTGTAATCATAACAAATAATGGATATAGACGTGCTGGTTCAGAACCACTTCACTTTAGCAGAGAATTTGGTAATCCAACAGACATGAGAAAAGTTCTTGCTGGCACAAGTGTTATCTGGAACGAAATTGATAGTGTGTATCTACAATTTTCTTCGAATGAAGTGAAATCATTGAACATGCTACAATGGCGTAAGTTTTTCACAGAGCTTGGTGTCACTGATCTTATGCAGGTAGTTAATATTGAGAATAAACTAGAAGACCATCTTGTAGTATATGGAAAGACCTAGCATGGGAAGAGAATGTGAATTCAGTAGGATGGATTGTAAAGGATTGGGAATCTCCTGAGTTGGTGGATATACTGATAGCCTCGTCAAGTTCAAGCACATATGTAGATCAATGCTCACATTTCCTTCAAGTTCTTGATAGTTTGTGGGACGAACTATATGGTGCCAAAAAAGCTACTTACTGCTGTGGCAGTCCTAGTGTGAAGGAAGGAAAGTATACAGAGTCTTCATGTGTTTTAAAGATTCGTGAATATTGCTGGGTAAAATCAAGTCTTGATGGGAATCTTTATAAGCCATCTGACCTATTCCTTGATTGTGATGAAGTTAGGTCTATCCTGGGTTCTAATGCTCCTTATGCAACTCCTCAGGTAAAGTTCTCCATTTCATTTTTTGTACTTTTATTTCATTGTGCAAAAACCATAGCTGTTAAATTTTATAGTGGCAAATTGCAATGATAAGAAAAAACATAAAATCCTTATAGCACTTTGTAGCAGCACATTTTTTTTCCGACGAAATACACATCATGGAAACCTTTTGGGCTCTTGGGGTAATTTGTTTGGTTGCAGTTTTTGTCAACCTAACCCAGTGGGGACATCAAGTAAGACCCACAATATTCACAGAGGCAGCCACGCCGGGGACTTGACCCTGTGAATTCCTGCTGACAATTCATAGCTTTCAACCACTCGAGCTAATCCACTGGGCTTTCTTAGTGGTAAGATATAATGTCAAGAATGAAAATTATCCTTTTTTTCCTGTAGTATTCATCAGTAGGATCCATATGTATCACCTTGCTAGTTACTGTATTTTGGGTGTTTAGCAGAGGATGCATTCTTGGTGTAGGGAAAGTGCACTCTGCTTAGTGGGAATGAATACAAGCTTGGGATGTACCAACAGTTTCTTACATTTTTAGGTGTTCAATTCCTTTTGTAAATTATAATTTCTAGAATTTATCCTAATACTAATGAGAATCATATTATGTTTGGGACACAAAACAGGTTCATAGTAGAAAGCTTGTGGTAGACATTCGATTCAGGACACAGGTTCTCGTTAAAGATGACAAATTGAAAGCAAGCGAACCAAATCCTTGTTGTGTTGGGAGGGTGTAGTTTTTTTTACATGTAACTACTGGTCCTACCCTCCATACTGTAGGAAAGAATGAGATTGCTGGTACTTTGTCAGCCCCAATGGACAATTGGCCCATAAAGAGCCTTGGTGAACAATTGGCTCATGAAGAGAAAATATGTCAAAAGTGGGATTTGAGCTTGGATGGGGAGGGTAACATCTTCTCCTCCCAAGCATTCGAGCTACACCCAATTGACAAAATAATGGTATAAGCAAGCACCCCATCCTCCAGCCCATAAGCAAGGGTGAGTTGTTATTCTTGGTCCATGAAGAGCCTCAATCAAACTATTGGCTCATGAAGAATAGAACATGTCACAAGTGGGATTTGACCCCAGCTGGGGAGGATGAAACATCTTGTCCCACCCTCCCTCAAGCACTTAAGAGAGAATCAGATCGGTGGTACTTTGCCAGCCCCAGTTGGTCTAGAAGGGGCAGATATGTCACAAGCAGGATTTAAACTTGGGTGGAGAGGATAATAACTTCTCCTCGTAACCGTCCAAGGTAGACCCAAATGACCAAAAAATTGGTGTAACCAAGCAACCCACCCTCTGGCCTGTAAGGAAGGGTGAGATATTCCTTTTGGATCAAGAGGAGCCTCAAACAATGATTGGCTTATGAAGATTTAAGCATGTCACAAGTGGGATTTGAACCCATGTGGGAGGATAACTATTGTTCCTGTCAACCAACCAAGCTAGGCCCAGTTGACAGGAGGGTGGAACTTCACCCAGCTGAAATATCTAATCAATTTCTTGTTTTCTCTTACTTTCACTGTAGCTCATGAAATTATTTGCTAGGCCCGTCCAAGTGAATTTTCCAGAGTCCAGAGTCCAAGAAAGAAAAACTCATGAATTTTTTTGATTATATATAGATATGGAGGGTAAAATATGATGGTTGTTGGCTTGATGCCTAAACTATGTCATGAACACTTTGAGGCTGACAAGTTAAAAAGAACTTTTTATATTTTTCGTTTGTTTATATACAAATATATGTTTGAAACAAGGACAAGGTAGGCATGTAGGAAATTGGGAATGTTGATGCTATTTGATGGGTTTTGATTATACTGGTGGTTGAATATAACATCACAATAGTTTGATGGGGTTCTAAATCATTCATTAGTTTCCATAGTTGTCATGTCATTCACTAACCGCATGACATATAGGGGTGAAATCCTTCACAGATTGCACTATGTATGCAGGTTTCTACCTGTGCAGTCGAGCATAATTGTTTTGTGGATTCATTGATTATCTTTCCTGTTGAAATCCATTTCTTCGTTTAGAGCTGAGTTTTACTTTTCTTAGGTACTAAATAGTTGTATATTTATCCATTCAAGTTTCATTTCAACCAATTCTTGAATTGAATTTGTTAGATTAGATTTTATTATTTTGCACATGATCTTGGTTATTGTTGTTAGCTGTTGAACAAGATAAATAATTTGCTTCATTGTTTTTCTACTTTACAAATGATATTTTTTTATTAGATTTTGCAGGAGTGAGATTAACTTATAAGTGGGCCATTGAATATGAAGAGCCTATTATTGAAGATTTGTCATTCAGTATGAAGAACCCCATGTTAAGGCTTTCAAGCAACTAAGTGTGGTTTTGAAGCTGCTGACGTGGGATCTAAGTATGGTTTAGTGCTGAGTATGGTTTTGAAGCTGTTGACATGGGATCTAAGTATGGTTTTGCAGCCAAGTGCAAGTATGATGGTTTAGCCATTGCAATATTTTGAAAAGTGATGATTTTCCTGTAAAGTTATATGGAAATTAATATGAGTATTTGAGAAAACTCATATTTATTGTAATACTTTTGACATCTCATATAATATAATTTGTGGTTTAAAACTTATATATATGGTTGTACTTTATGTTATGTACCAATGTTGTAATTATTAACTAATTAATGTGACATTGTATGATTTATATGTGTAATAGATATTATTTACAAGTGTTATAATTAATTATAATGTGACATTGCATAATTCACAAGTGTATTAGATGAGAATAAATGTATGATTCTTTTTTTAATTAAATATAATATCATATTAAAATTTTATATTAATTAATAATGGACACCATTCAAACTACTAAAATATAATGACCACATATAAAGCGACTAAAAATGACTAAATTAGTGACCAATAATCGATAAATATGTGACCAAACAATGAGATATAAATGACAAAAAAAATGACCAAGATTCGCATATCAATGACCAAAAAATAGTTTTGGTGGCTAATTTACGGTCTTTTATTACGCGACCAAATTTGGTCATATTCTAGCTTGTCATGTGGTCATTAATTTGGTCATATAATTGGTCATTGATTCAAATATATCACCAAATCAATGACCAAATATATGACCAAATTAATGACCAACCGACAAGCTATAAATGACCAAAATAAAAATGACCAATTTTGGTCGCGTAATAAAAGACCGTAAATTAGCCACCAGCGATCGTCAAACCAAAAGTGGTCATTGATATGCGGATTTTGGTCATTTTTTTGGTCACTAATCTCTCATTTTCCACTAGTGCACTTATGTGTCAGTGATCGGAACAACTATCTGTCGAGTGGTTAGTCCATTAAACAACCACAATGGCGGACGCATAATCAACTAATTTATTTCGATGTATTTCATTAGTGGTTCCATCCACTAACTTCCACCAATCACCGATGGGTTCAACACTTGGATAAATTTTAAAAATTTATTGCCAGTGCATGGGCTAATTCATCATCTAAATTGTGTCGATGGTCCCAACTAAGGGAGTCAATGTTTCGGCAATCTCCTCATCTAATTATTGGCAAAATTTCTCCTTTCACCTTGGTGCTTTCACCTTTTCCCTGTCGACGTATTGCTATTTCCATCACCTAATTATCGACGATCTATTCATCTAAACTTTGTCGATCGTCGATAATCTCATGACTTAGAAATTATTTTGAAAATTTTCTCTTTATCTTCTTCATGCCACCTGTTATAGCGGATTTCACCACACTAGGTGAATCACACATTGTATGGCCTTCCCTTGTCCCGCTGCAGACTCATTAACCCCTTTGGACCACTTTATAT
>LPNX010132578.1:45012-63931 GCA_001517045.1 Pseudotsuga menziesii | reverse complement strand
ACACGCTCTTGTTGTAGTATTGAAAAACACACACTCATTTTGCATTAATAAAACATGCACTCATTTTGTAGTAATATAATGCACACTCATTTTGTAGTAATATAACATGTGTGGGTTTTGTTTAAATTCAAAAATGTATTCCTGCCAATGATAAGGCCGAGCCTCCACCCATGTTGGCGTGGCATTCTTATTCATATGTGTCTGCTTCAGACTTTGCTTCGGATTCAACAAGCCTATGCCTTGGAGTATGATAAACCATGGCTAATTGAGAATTATATCCATAATTTTCAATATGCTCATGTTTAGCCATTGGTTACAATATGCTGCACACCTCCATTTTTTATGAAATTTTCGAAACATATATGGTTTTTTTTGCAGATTCCAAATATATATTTTTTAACAAGAATACATAATTTTTTCTATTTTATTTATTTATCTTGTGTCATCACTCCTCAACTCAAAAAAACACATCGTTAATGTTTCGTCCATAACTCTTTCGTTTCTCAACCATTTTGAAAAAAAATGGTATGGTGCACTAAAGAACATCGACCTCTACATGCTATAAAAATCCCATTTCCAAATATTTGCATTAAGACATTCAAATGCTGCACCCACAATTGACATACCCTTTTTGAGGTTTGATCACTTAGATAATTTTAAAAAAATTTAAAATATCATTTTTATTATTGGAAAAATAATCGTGCACTAGAATTAACTGTTCTCTATATGTGAACCAATTTTAGTAAGTTTATTCCATCATTTAGTCACTCAAAGGTTGCACCCACAAAAACATATACCTTATAATTTGTACCAAAAATAAAGTGTCCGTTAAAAAAGATCTAACTTTAGATAGTTAAGAACACTTTCAATAGAAAAAAATTATATATTTGGAAACATCAATCAATATCTACCTTTCATCTTTTTTACTCATCATAAGAATCATTGTGTAAGTGTCAAAATATCCATGTAAATTGATTATGCCCGTTTTTTCAATTTTCTATTACATCTAACCTGTCAAAAGAGACCCTCATTAATTTGCACACACCCTTATATTTTTCATAAAAAAAATTAGTTTAAAAAATTAACTATTATATTTGTTAGTTAAAAAATAAAAATAAAATATTATATTATATGATTATCATTATAATTTTGAAGTCATAATTTTATTTATATTTGAAAATTATGATTTACTTATATTTTTCATAAAAAAATAAAAAAATCTCAATGAAGAAGTCCATGGATAATTTTATTTCGATGAAAGTGTATTTGATTTTTAATATTATAAAATAAAAATCAACTTCTAAATTAAATATATTTAAATATCCTTTCATAACTTTATTATTATTAAAAAAAAATTATAATTTAAATGCAATTCTTTATTATTATTAATTTAATTTAAAAATAATTTATACATTTTATAAGTAAAAAGTTATTATAAAAGTTTGAATTTAAAAATTAATATATATAATATCAATAGTATTTGTAAATATAATGTTGTGTATATTATATGGCTAGAAAGTTATGGAAAAATAACTAAAAGCCACCAACTATTGACCATCTTGTTATAAGCTTAGGGTCATTGCAAAGGAGTGGTGCAATAATAAAACCATTTTTTTGTGTTGTTTTTGTTAAATTTAAAAAATCTTTTGACACAATGTACAAAATTAAAATTTGGAATAGAATAGAAAAGGTGAGAGCTCATTTTCAATTGAGATTTGTTGCAATAAGGTTGTACAAGAATGATATTGTTAAGTTTGGTAACTCTAAGGACTAGTCGAAAGAAATTAATTGTAATATAGGATTCAAACAAGGTTGTCACATGTCCCCTGCACTTTTTGGTATATACATAGACAAGTTAGAAGGTTGTTTGGAAGAAGTAGGTAACTATGCCAACATAAATATAGCTGGTATAGTCATCATCCTTCTTCTCTGTGCTGATGATAGTATGGAAAAGAGTCCCTATGATCTTGAAAAGCAACTAAAAATTCTCAAGTATTTTTTATTGAGTATGGGTATAATTTTAACGCTAAAAAATGAAGGTTATGATAATCGAATCCAAAAAGATAATTTATGTTGATTTCATGTATGAGAACAGCATTTTGGAGGAAGTGACTTCATATAAATACAATGGAATGTTTCTTGAACACAAGCTTAACTAGAACTATAGCATTGAGAAAATGATAAATGGAGGGTGAAAACTTATATGGCTCGAAAACAAATGTAAATTAGCATACCTTTGAATTTAGGATAAGAAGAAACTTTTCTTTGAGAGACTTTTCACTCATGTTATCTTATATGAATGTGAAGTTTGGGATTGCAACATCCAAAAACATTTTGTAACATGTAATCTCAAAATTAAAGACATACACAATATCCTGTTCTCCTCATAGAAGCAAGTCTCTCCTAGATTGAGAGCATAACTATGACTAGGTACCTCACAAGAAAAAGATAAATAACATGGGAGACACATGTTCCTAAGATTGCTTCAAACTATAGTAAAAACCACATGAAACTTAAGGGAGGTTGGCATAAAGATGCCAACTCTTGGCTAAACCATTAGTGAGTCTAGAAAGATGAGTTGAGGAAGATGTCATTTTAAGAATAGTGATAATATTAAAAATATTATTACATCTAAATTTAAGGACAAGAATTTGTGGTGTGATAACCAATGAGATCACAAAAATACTGTAAGGAGATGACTAACCCTAATCAAGAAGATACAAAATCTCTCTTTGTTCTAACTAGTGTAAAAATAAAAATAAAATTACTAAAATAAGAATAAAATCTCATTAGCTTCATAGTAAAAGAGGACAAACAATTTCTAAAACATCATGGGAGGAAATAATTTGTCATCTTTTTGACAAGAGGATTGAAGATGAAAATCATTTTTTAAAGTGCACACCTCAATTTGAAAATATTTGATATAATACTAACCTTCTTACCCTTTTAACACTTGAGAATTGTGGTGATGGAGTAATGCTTTTCTTAATGATTTTCAAACATAAAAATACATTTAAAAACCGTTCCTTGTTACAGTTCTCTAAGACTCCATTAAGAAAACAGTTCCTTACAGTTCATGATGTTTGGTTTGAGAATTGCATTACAGTTCATGATGTTCTGCATGACCTGGCAATTCGTATTGGAGAGGAGGAGAATTGTGTATTTAGGGCAGGTCAAAGTCATGGACACTTCCCCCACATCTAGGTCCCTCATGATTGCAAAAGAATATCAGTGCGGCACAATAGTATTAGATCTGAGTCTTTGCCGGAATTGGGATTTCCGAAATTGGTTTCTCTGGCATTGGGAGATAATAGAGATATGGGAAATATTCCGGACGGCTTTTTTCTCAACTTGACGTCTTTGAAGGTATTGGAGCTAAGTTGGATACCTGCTTCAAAATCATTGCCCCCATCATTGTGGCAATTGACACAACTTGAGTTTCTGGACTTGAGTGGCACTAACATGGAGAGTATCCCTGTTGGTATAGGTAATCTCTTTCGACTTCAATTTTTGTCTTTTTGTAATTGCTACCCGTTAAAATCATTACCATGTGAAATAGGGAAACTTGAAAAGCTCAAATATTTAGATATTCGGGGAATTTATTACTTGGAGTTTATTCCAAAGGAGATTAAAGTGCTTTCAAAGTGCAAGATTGTAGAAAGCTCCATCCAGGAGCTTGAGAAGATAAATAACTTCTCCTATTGGACTACCTTTACCACTTTCATTGGACCAGCTTTAAAAGGGGGAAGGATTTGAAGGATTTGTTATTACTTTATGATTTGAAATAGCGAAACTTGAAAAGCTCAAATATTTATATCTTAAGGGACTTTGTTACTTATAGTTGATTCCAAAGGAGATTAAAATTCTTTCAAAGTGCAAGATTGTAGAATAGCTTGAGATGATAAAGGACTTTCCTCTTGGACCACCTTTAAAAGGGAGAAAGGATTTGTTATTACTTTCACTTTATGTATAAATATAAATTTTTAATAAAGATAATTAATCAATTTTTTTTATGTAAATTATTGAAACTTAGGGTTTTACATTTAATTTAGTTCATTGCCAAGCATTTTTTATCTTCTTATAGCTACTTTAAAAAAATCAGGATTTCACACATATATGGTCTAATGTGATGTTTCTCTTTCTCTTTATATATATTTTTAATAGTTAAAATATTTTTATGGTTTTCTAACAAATAAAAATTGAGTTAGAGGTAAACCATTTGCTCATCAATTTGGTGGATTAATATTAATAACAAAAAATGCATGCAATTTTTCTAAATTTTTCTTTCATTCATATCTATTCTACAAGTAACATATCAATAAACAACATTTTTTACTTTGAATGACTTTGTTTTGATATTCTTAGAAATATTGAAGCATAAAGAAGCACACACATAAGAGGAACTATAATTTTACTATGGAAAAAGAAACCAATATATATCCATTAGCCTTAACCAAGGCATGGCCAATCCCTCCAACAATGGTCACCCATTGGAATCTTACAATGGAGTTACTCAAGCCTTTAAATAGGTTTCATCACATGCTAATACCATGGGCATGTAAACCACCAACAATAAACCCATTATTGATGAAATCAAGGTTATATTAATCAGTCTATAACCTAGTCAAGATTAAACTAATAGCCCCCCTTTAAACTTGACTTGGGGTAACCACTAACCCCCCTCAGTTTTTTATAAAATATCTTGGAATACAGCATGCCCCCTATCACCTAATTCGACATCTAGTATTTATACTAGTGAATCATTAAACCATCCATACACATGCCTAAATAAATATTACATCCATATGCCCATTTGCATTGTGGTTAAATTCAACTCAAAATAAAAATGCTTACAATACAATGTGCAAGGCCTCCTAAACAACCTATTGTTTTATTGTATATGGTTTAGGAGGGCCTTGCAAATGGTTTTAAAACCATCTATGGAGGAGATGTTTTGAATACTATATACTGTAATTTATGCAATAAGTGAGAATCACAAGCACGCATATTTGAATACTATAAATGATAGCATATTACAATTTAATGTTTGCATATATGATAGTATTGCAAGGTTTTAAATATTAAAGGTTTCTAAAATATGGGACTATGAAATATAACTATTAAAATATGGTTTTTAATTGTTAATAATTAAAAAAAACATTTAAAAATGATTTTTTCAATTATATTTTAAATAATATTTTTAAAATATAATTGAAAATATACTAGATTTATGGAATAATATAATATTATAATGTTTTAAGAAGTTTAACGTTTTAATAATTATAATATTTTAATAGTTATAATTTTTTAATAATTTAAATAGTAAAAATATTTTTAAAAAACAAGGTTTTTCAAATATAATTGAAAACGTAGTGAATTTATAGAATAGTATAATATTATAATGTTTTAAAAAGTTTAATGTTTTAATAATTTAAATAGTAAAAGTGTTTTTAAATAAGGTTTTTTTCCAAATATATTTAAAATAAGGTTTTTTTCCAAATATATTTAAAATAAGGTTTTTTTAAAATATAATTGCAAATATAGTTAAATTGAAACGTGTCACATTTGAAAATATATTGAATTTAACTAAGAGAATTTCATTAACATGAACCTAAAATTAATAATTTATTATTAATTTCTACTGAAATATTTTATTTATCATTTTAAATATTTTTGAGAGACATGAGAAACTTGGAAATCCAGACATGAAGCTATCAACAAATCAGATTTTGAAGAAAATTTGGGTCTAGAAAATCATCATCAAAACCTATTGATGCAAATTAAGAAGCTTAAGAATCTTAATAGGTTATTGGAAAACAAGTTAGAGAAAATCTAGGAGGAAGCATAAATGTCCTCAGGAGTAAAAATCCAAGTTGTTGAAAAAAGAACATATACAAATCCAATCCACATCACGACTAAAGAAGATTGCAATCTAGTTAAATAATAAACATATAGGGATGTTGGAGTACAAATGAAGGGAACTCCTAGTGTACGTACTAATATGACTTCATCAATTAACCAAGCAACATCAAGGTGTGAATAAAATCATATATTGAAATTAAACGAGGAAAACACTACAAGCATGATAAAGGAAAATAATGTTATAAGAACTCCTTATCGACATCTAAATCATAAAAGCAGATATCTTAAATAATCAGAGTATCGATATCTCTTAGGTCATGAAAAACTAAATTATCATCCAAAAAATATCCGATAGTAGCGCAATTAATTCTCATGATAATAATCATCGTGGAAGTGCAATGTTCCGCAAAGAATTGAATTAGGATGGTCTGATCCTTTTACAGTTCAAAAATTTTGCTTAGCACTAAGAGTTTCATATCATCTCGTATCATCAACTACGATTGAACAAAGAATGATGTGATGACAATACAAGCAAGAGTAAATACATAAATCCTTTTCATCAATATGCTTTGAGGACAAAGCATTTCTAAAGAGGAAGGAAAAATTATAAACATAAATACCATTATTACACATAAATTGATAATAATAATAATGAAGAGACATAGAAAAGATGTGTCTTATAAAAAATACATGACTATTAATGAAAGGGCACTCAGTATATATGTAAATATATATATGGCCCTCAGTTGTAACCTATCATCTCATTCATTTTTATACAATTACTCAATATATTATTATTATTATTTTATTGGATTACATTATATTCCATATATTTTGGATATTTTATGTGTGTACGAACTTTGCTCATATCATTATACTTGGTGCTAAATTATTGTCCTTATTTTGTTGCTTGAAGGACATTTTTTGTAAGGGAGTAATATAAAACATACCCAATCCACCAATTCAAATTTCCTTTTACCACAATGTTGATATGCTTGCTTCATTCCATTTTTTCTATAGCAAAGTTGTCTTTCATTTGTTGGAGAAATTGTTGTTGGTGCTCTATGTGAGCCTCCACTGCTTGAACCTTATCATTATATTTTAGGATGGGGTGATGGATGGAGGAGGGTAGCCATAAAGTTCCATAAATAGTGACATTTTTTATGAAGTACATTCAAATATTTATTCACAATCTTATATTTTCCATCAGATTAAGGATGGTAGAGGAGTTATGAGGCAATTGATTTCCCAAGAAATAATATATTTCCTTCCAAAAATAACCAATGAAAATTGGATCTCTGTCACTTACAATAATCTTGGGGATTCCATAAAGTTTTTTAATTCTTTCCATTAATGTTGCATCTACCATTCTTATTTTAAAACAATGAGAAATAGAATAGAAATGACCATACTTTGTGAGTCGATCCACCACTACCATGATGACCTTCTTTCCTTCATGCTTTGGTAGGCCTGTGATAAAATCCTTCGAGACTTCTTCCAAACACTTAATCAATATGGATAATGGTTGTAGAAAACCTAGTGTCTTGATTTTCTCTCCCTTATTTTGTTGGTAAACCAAAAAAAAATTCACAACCTTTTGGACATATGTTTTAAGACATTCCTAGAAACAATCCTTCTTAATTTTGTGGTAAATTTTCAAGGACCTTGATAGTCCTCTTATAGGACAACTGTACATTTCCAAAAGGATCTTCTATTTTAGTTGGAATAATTGATTCCAAAAGTACCTTCTGTTTGAGTTGGAAACACTTACATAAATATAAGTGATCCTAGAAACATAATGATTCATTCTTTCACACAAGTTTATTCAATCCACTTGGGACCTCTAGTAGTTATTGAATTATATTTCATGCCTTTTGATCCTATTTCCATTCTATCCTCCCTTCTTCCACCCAATCATACTACATAATGTAAATATCACAAAGTAATCCCATCTAAGAATCATTGATGCTAGTGTAGGTTCATGTTTAATGAACCCAAATAGAGGAAGGTGAGTATTTAGAGGTGCATTTTCATCCTCATTATCATCATATATGAAGAAGAAACCTTAATAGTATCAATAGGATAAAAGTTGAGAATAGAAGATGGCTTGCATGCTAATATGGCACTAACGTTGAATTAGGCTCACAAACCAATATATTTGCATCGAATTTAACATATATCCTGATAATAATTTCATTGGAATGTGTTTGAATAAGTCTATATCCTTCTACATTTTCAGAATGTCTATAAAAAATGCACTTCTCACTCTTAGGCTGTAGTGCTTGCCTTTTTTCATAACTTAGGAATGTGATCCCATGATTCACTTCCAAACACATGAAAGTGGCTTACATCTAGTTTAATTTTACTCCTTGCTTCTTTTACTTTTATATATTTTAAATTCTTTGTGGAACTAAAAATAACTATGTAATTGGCACAATTAATCGTTTTTTCCCCCAAAAAATGACTTAATCTATTAGATTGGATCATACTATTTTCCATTTCCTTTAATGTGTGATTCTTTGTCTCAACAACGTCATTTTGTTGTGGTGTGTATGGAATAGTGTGTTGCATTTGAATTCCCCTATGCAATGCACTAAGTGGTAAATTTTTGTTAGCATATTTACCTCCATTATATGTTCTTACCTTTTGAAGTTGATGTTTAGATTTTTTTTTACAAGGGTCTTGAAGGCCAAAATCATGTTAGAAACTTCACTCTTAATTTTTAAGAAATAAACTTAAGTACATATTTAGAATTCATAAATATTGGAAGTTAAGAAGTACTTGAACCCAAAGAGAGAAGAAGGAAGTAGACCACACAAGGACTAACTATTAATAAGCTACAAGGTGCCAAAGTGTGTGAAGAGGTATATTTGTAAAAACTACCCCAATGATGTTGCCATAAGATATAGTTTATATGTCCATATCACTTATGCTAAAGTGTTCTCAATGCATTGCTATGATAAATGAAAACTGATGGACAATCTAATGACCCAAAGTTGTCAAATATGTATAACTTGCTAATATCCTCAACATTTCCAAAGTTATCAAAAATGTATAACTTTCTAATATCATCAACATTTCCAATTGTTAGGACATGCTTAAGAATCAAGATACTTTAAATCATTGATTACAATTTGATGAGATTAAAAATCTATAGTCTTACCTTCACCTAATAAGTGATCTGATAGACACATAAAAATTTACATGAAAGTGTTGGAACACATAATACATAATTGAAAGAACAATCATCTAGCTACAACGCTAAGATATCGATCATTAGCAACAAATATTTGTTTGGTGTTGCATTCTTTCAGAGAAAAAAAAAGGATTTATTCTTAGACATATGATAAGTTTCTTTAGAATCAATAAGCCATTTATTAGAAGAAGAAGATGATGATGATGATTCATTGAAGGAAAAATGAGAAGTAGAAAGTGCATGTCCCTAAGAAGAAGAGTTACAAGAAGAATCAATAATGATGTTGTGCGTATTCATTATTGCTTCTAAGTATTCCATTTTTTTAAAACATTTAGATTCCATGTGACCATATTACCCACAAAAATTGCAATGTTCTTAGTATCCTTCGATTTAGTGCCTTTATCACCATTGGGAGTTGGAAATTTTTGAGAGGGTTTGGGACCCTTATTTTGTTTATTGTTTCGAGGATTTTGAATCTTTGGATGTTTGGATTTATCCTTTTATTGTTCTAGTAAGGATTTTCTATATATAATTGTAGTATTTATCACTAAAAGATGCAGGAGATTATCTTTCTCTCTAATCAAGTAATTACAAAATTATTTAAGAATGGGTGGTTTGCAAGTAGCCTATAGAGCTTCTCTAGTGGACTAAAATGTAGATAGAAAAAATAATATAAACTACCAAGTTGAGCAAGAATAATATAAATACATTGGATATCCATCATAAGTAACTTGCATTCTTCAACCAAGAGTTTCAATGTTTTAAATTTAGATTGTATCCTTCAATATAGCAAGAGAAATCACTTGAATTTAAAACAATCAACAATTTGTCAAGCTCATGAGATCAAATGTCATTGTGTTTACCAAATACAGGTTCCAACTTTTTCCATGCTACGTCTTGCTGGCCAATTCCTTAGAGGTGAAATTGTAAATCATTATATATAGGAATCCTTATTAATCCACATGCTTAATAAGTTTTATTATCGCATTTGGCTCTCTTTGAGGCATTAATGGGGGGGATTTCCTTTCCCAAGGTAACTTGGTAAAATCCTTTACTTCATGGGACATCCTCCATATGGTATTTCAATGAGAAGTAGTTGATACTAGTAAGAAAACTATCACTTGGAATATCCATATAATAATAGGTAGGTAATATGGATTTAAAAGAAATAAAATGATGGTCTAGATGCAAAGCTATAAAACATTAAGCAGTTTAGAAAAATGATAATGAAAACAGATTCTTGATGTCAAAGCTATGAAGTTTTAAAGAAAATTATCAAACAGAACCGAGGTGCCACATGGTAGGTAGATATCGATCCATGTGGTAATGGGTGTGCGCAATGAGGTTTCTTAATACAAAAAAAAACTCATCTTCCTTCACTAACTTATAAGTACATTTTTATAAACTAGTTACATTTTAAGATAAGTGACCCACTTTTATGAAACGAGTGAGAAGCACTTTTACAATGTACTTTATAAATTAGAATTGCATGAATTTTTTCAAAAAATAACTTAATAAAAATAAGGATTTGAACTCAATATCTCTTAATAAATTAACTTTCAACATAGTAAAATCAACAAATTATATAGAAATGTTATGTAAGAGGATTTAGTTCTTCTTATTCTTGGAGATTATGCCCAGCCAAAAAACCTTGTTTTTGGCATACAAAACACTCTAGCACAATGGAGCACAAACAACAAACCAAATTTCAAAATTGAAACTTCTCAAGATTTGGGTCAGATCTTGGTTAGCATACCCAAAAAATGCAAGTTTTCTTTCTATTTCTAGTTAAATGACTGAAATCTCACAAGATACATGATAAAAACCATACATAGACAAACAATATTTTCCACCGTGTTTCTGATTGGCTAAGATCACATAGATTGCACAACAATGATGATACACAAACCAAAAAGACATAAAACCAAGAAAAAAATGAAATATTAAACAGTATGAGGGATTTTAAAAAAATCATAAATATAAATAGTATACCTACAAATCTAATAAAATGGTTGTATATTGGGAAACATAAACATTTTCGACTTGCAAAAAGTGTTTCTAGCTAAAACAAATTCTCTATACGCAATGGAACACATCTCTTAACTTAGAAATGCACAAGAACATCAAAATATAGAAATCCTTTGATGCATGAAGCTACACAAGTTCAAGATCTCGATTAATAATAGGAGCATATTTTCATAATTACTTTGAAACCATTTTAAACTAAAATAGGGTATTTCCATGTAAGTCTAAGACCTTAAGAAGCCTCTCACATAAATAGATTGCATATCAACACACTAATGTACCTTGGAGAGGGAAAGAGTCCATGGCCCCAACCAAATGACCACTTGATGAAATGTATTAATCCAAAATGGAAAAGTTTTACATATGAGTTTCTAACAATCAAATTACCATCAATTTAATCTCCATTATCTTTATAAAGAGTTCATGGAACAATCAGATGCCAATTCATGGATCACTATAGTCATTAAGATTGACGAGAAGATGAACTATTAGATCACTTTATATATAGAACATATCATGACAATCATATTAATGCATAGAAAAGAAACACACTCTACCTAATGGTACATTATAAAAAGTTGTTCTTAACTAAATCCCGTGTCTAAATATCCTGACATATTTTATTTTCTTCCCATGCTACAACAACCTTCTTTAATTTTTTAGTGATTTTGCAAAATGATAACTAGCAAAGCTCAGACATTGATATCATGGATTTCCCAATATTTTTTAACCATCTCCTAGATTTCCTCCTCTTTGAACTATATGGGATGGAAATAAAATGTTCTTTCCAACTAATTGTCCTGCTTCTTCAACTAATGGATGATAGGATAGTGGTATAATACACCTCCTATTTCCACCCAAAATTCATCTCTTTCAATTTCATTTAAAACAAACTCCAAAATCAATAGCTTAACTAATCTCGCGAACCCTCCCCCTTCACCCTATATCCATTCCTATTATTCCTCTATTTGGGAACAAGTTTAATGGGTTCTATCATGTCCCCATCCCAATAAGACTACTAGTTAACAATGTTTCACCAATCTACTAGTTCCATAGGTTGAGGTGGGGGCATTAAATTTTTCAATATGGGATCTATGAGACCCAAGAGGACCTTTACTACCATATACACATTAAATTGGGTCATATAAATAATAAATATGGAGAAAATATTGCTTCGTGGAGCCACTTGGAGGTTCATGGAGACCTTGGGTGGCTAGATTCCTCCCTACACTTGTCATGACCTACCCCCAAATTCGAAATTATGAGCAATGGAACGTTATTGGGAGATGAATAGGTGTCAATTATTATATAATGAGCCAAAGGATTGAATTGGTGAATAGGAATAACTCCCCATGGAAGAGGAAGAGACTAGGAAGAAAATGTGTTCCACTTGGAGAGAGATTCCATGCACTATATGACAACAATGATGGAAGATTCTATGAAAAAATCAAACCTTATTGCATAGATATGACAATATGACATGTCAGGATAAAAATAACGACCAAGAGGGCGCATTTGGAGGTTAATGGTAACCATTCAAATTTGGAAGAGGATTGAGGCATGAGGAAGAGGAAAAGTGTCATAAGGGTTACTAAAAAACTAGGATGAGCTGGAGGAATCCTATAGAGGAGAATTCAACCCGAGGGTACCTTATGAGGATTATAAAAATATGTCACAAGTAATTAGAATGGGTTTTTATCATTTGGATAATTTTCCTTTGGAATTTTGGAAAGCACTAGTTTGTCCATTGCACGACGAGTGCTCACTCTCCTTGCTAGTGAGATAATTTCGAGGGAGTTGGATTATCATCCAAATTGGATGTTGGAGGGGCCACCCTGACCTGTCATTTTGAGTTTAATGGAGTTTTTTTATTGAATATATAAGTCTGATACAGTTCTCCCTTCATTTATTTCCCCATCCTTTCATCCCCAATCTCATTATTCCCATATATTCATATGATGGCACACTAGTGTGAATGGTTCTTGTATTTTTTTTAGATTAGTTGATTCCTAAGCATGGGTGAATGATGTTTGTATATTTAATATGTTCCCCATACTCTCTGTAATTCTAATTATCAGAAATACATATGCAAAATTCCCACATTTTGAAGCTATGGTTTGACTAGTTTACATGTATTGATTTCCATTTCGAAGGAGTTGTGTATCTGATTTGTGTATAGCAGTTTCTATAATGTTAAATGTTGTTGAGTAGGATATTTGTATTCTGTAGATTGTATACATTATTCATTCTCTTTTCTTAACCATTTCGTGTACATTTTATGATTTGAAGTAAAGTTATCAATGTCACTTCCCTTAAGCAATATAACTGAAAATTAACATTCAAATGTGGAGCTCTATAACTAGTTTTCAGAACTTATAACCAAATATAATGACATACAATGAGGTATAATATCAGTTCCCATACTCTATTTATCAATTTTGTAGGGTTTCACATGAGTTGGGAATCCCTTTTTTGCTTACACCCTAGGGGGAATTTCACCACAATTTACTAGTAATTTTGCCCTTTTTTCCAGTAGCCCCAAATGAAGTTGCAGAGGTATAAAACCAGTTCTAAAGTGAACAGAAAGTATGTTGATAGGTATTAAGGCTCACTATATCAGTACCTACCAAATTTGGGACCCTTTTGTTCCATTTTGAACTCCTAGAGTCAAGACTAGTTAACCCGAATTTGCTCCAAATTGCGCCTTTGTCTAGAAATTCCAAGTTGGGACATTACAAGTTCAATATATATTAATCCATAATATTTAATTCTGTGTCTAAAATAATATACCTACTTGTGTAGTTAATCATTTGGTCCCCGCACTTTATCCCTGCACAATTTGAAATTTAAATCAACATCAATAATCAACCTGACTTCCTTTACCCACCTTTGAGAAAAAAAAAATCCAAAAAATCTTGCTTTTTTCTACGAGGACCACAAAAATATCATGTTGAGATATTTTTTCCCATTTCTTTAACCATCACAACATCCCAAACTAAGTTCAACACTAAAGTTAGCTTTCCTATTTGCTAAAATGTTTTGATACCTCTAAAAGTTGAAAAACTCAAGCTTATAAAAGCCTCAAACATAATGTAGGATATTTTCACTAGATGAAAAAGTTTAGTTTGTTGTGTGTGTTGGGGGCGGGAGGGGAGGGAGGGAGGGGTTGATGGAATAATCATTTAGTCTCTTACCATTTATTCCTCTAGAATCCATTGAGCTTTGAGTAATAAGATGCATTTACATAGGGATATTTCCTCAATGACTACATTATTCAAGGAAGTCTCAACCTCCCAAGTATATGTATTTTTTTAATTTATCTTAGAGTAAATGATCAATCCCCCTGCACATTCCACCCTTGGATTCATCTTCAAAATTGAACCATAAAAAAATGAGAATTGGGTGCTTCCTTATTTGTTTTCAATTTTGAAATTATGCCTCTCCTAGTCTTAACTTCCCTCTTTCGTTACAAGAATGTCTATTTAGCTTTATTTTCCCTGGGCCATTCTAATTCTAAAAGAAGTATCTACGACATAACCTTTCTTTAAATCTGAGTTTAGAAGAATTATGACTAATAGTTCCATTGGATTATATCATTTCATGGATAAATGGTCAATCTCTTCTAGCCACCTTTTGAGGACTAGTGGATTTTGCTAAACATGAGTCAATTTATGGCAAGTTGGATTTTCCATGCCAAACATTTAGGGGGTATCATCCAATATAGATAAAAGAAACTTATTATTCTTTAGAATACATGGTTATAAATAATTCCAAGATGGAAACATTACATCCAATCTTGGGGGCATGAATGACTCTGCTAAATATTCAAATGAAAACTACTAGACCTATTTTGCAAAATCACACTACACAATCATATGTATAGTTATTTATTTTTATGTTTTGGAAAGAGGGAATCTAGTGGGATCTTGGAATGATCATTTATGAATATCGTCAAAGGTCGGGATTTCAATGTGCAATAAAATTCCTATAAACAAAGGAATCTTTGGGAGGAATATTCTATAGTACCCGATAAGGATGACACAATTTTTTGGGGGTCTAATTAAGTCTATTGAATAGTTTCTAAGTTGTAATTTTCTATGTTGGGGTTCCTATATTATCGAGGAAGTGAGAGTAATGTGATACTCATTCTTAATTGCGACCATGTCATTATACCCTAAGACCCAAGCTGTTGTTCCCATTCAATCTTACGACAACCCATATGATTGTTTTTTTTTGTAAAGATTGTATCCTTCTATTTCCTTGAAAAAGATATTACAAACATCATTCTATGTTGATCCCTCCCAACAGAGGGAAAACATGGTCAGATATAAGGAAAACACAAAAATTCCGCCTCTGAAGGAGACAAGGCTAAACCATTTACAAAAAGAGTTTTTAGCCCGATCCTATTATTGTTTTTCATTCCAAAAAGAAACAAAAACCTAACAACAAAGAGAACAACAGAAACTATCCTATATCAGTCTTCACCTCTGAATCGGAGGGAAAATACTTAGTGTTGTTGGTCATCTTGATACCCAAGTGCTTGGCAATTTGCTGCAGGTGAGCTGTGATCTCATCGAGCTACAACAAAATCTCCTTATGATCTTCTCCTTGCTCAATTAGTGCATTTCCCATGAGATACTTCTGATTCCATGCCAAGTCCAGTGTATTCAAGTGTTGGGAGAGCCTTTCCCAAGAGTAACCAGGATCCGAGAGTCAAGCCTCAAACTCTTTTCGGACTTCCTTGTCAGAGATGCATCCACGAGTGATTTTGGCATCTGCTTCTACATCTGCAATTTCCTTCCTGATGTTTTTCAGGATCTGGTGGTTATAAAAACGATTTGCGTGCATGATGATCCACATGGAAGGAGCAGGAGAGAATGGTTGAATGGAGGAAGGGTTCATGGCATTGGGTTTCCTCCTGTGGTAAGTTCGCTTCTGCAGAGGCATACTGACTTTGGTTTTCAAAGAATGGGCAGATTCAAGCCAAAAGAGGAGTAAAGGTTGATCCTAGTTAAGTGAAAATAGAACAAAGGCGAGGCTATTATTGCGGGGAGAGGACCAAAACTCACCAGGGTCAAGCCATAATTCACGATGGGAATACCAGAACCCACTGTGGGTGGATTTAAATCCCCGGAGAGCAAACCAAAACATCTAGAGGGCATATTTTCCCCTTATAGAGCAGACTAAACACCCGTACCCACATAGAGAAGAACCCTTAACCCACAGGTCATGCTGGGCATGAAGACACGGAAAACCAATTTTTAACAGGAGGTGAACCAAAGGGCCTCCCCCATAATGAAAAAACATTAAGAAATACCTATTCTCAAAATAAATCCAACTTGAGAAAATCATGAGGGAGATTCTTTCTTTTATAGGTTGTGTTGCCATTCTACTACCTTGCAAAATGAGGATCCAACTCTTCATCATAACATCATATGATGGGGTTTTCATCATTACAAGAGGTGGCAAGTAGATTTCCCATGCGCTCCAGCTCGTACTCATTCCCAACCTCCGCTCTGCACTCTAACACATTGGAGCATACTTAGTCTTATATCTGAATGATCATTTGCGGGAGGATCCCGCTCCCTATCTATCAACCTTGCAGGGGGTGTTGAGATGGAAGCATGATGCCCCGAGGGATAGCCATGTTCCCTTCATGTACCCCTCCAACTACCGACTCATGCACCTACAATGGGGGTTGATTTATTAATGTTTAAAGGCTTACATCAATTATCATTCCCCATCATATTTTGATCCACATAAAAATGTATGACACATTTATCATCAAGCTTGTATTCTCATCACTAACTTTAATCAACATAATGTCCATCGTATGGAAACACATTAACTCCCCATAATTCTTAGCACAATACATCCTCTAAATCTTTTCATTATATAAAACACCATACATTAATGAAATGAATTTGATTTATAAAAACACAATTTAGTAATCTTTCAACCAATCTGTTAGATAAAGATATGGTTCCTCCACATGAGTCATTCATTATACAAACTCTAGATAATACCATTCACTATATAATTTCATATTACATTTATACAAATAGAGGGGAAGTTACCAATAGAGGAGAAGTTAGGTTACATAAAAAAATATAGAAATCATGGATTAGGGAGGGTCAGTGAGAGAGGGGAATAAGGAGAGAGGGGGGTTAGATGGAGAGGAAGAGAGAGGGAGTTTGGAGAGATAGAGATGAGATGTGAAGGGGTTGAGAGAAAGAGGGGGTGGTTAGAGAGAGATAGAGAGAGAGAGAGAGAGAGAGAGATGAGGGGTTGAGAGTGATAGATTAAATGCACTGGCATATCTTTCTCTTTTGTCACTACATCCCCTAACCCTTACTAACCCCCTCCCTCACTCATTATCTCCCCTACTCTTCCACCTACACCTAACCTCCACCCCTCTTTTTCTCCACCAACTCCCTAAACCCCCCTCTCTCTCTATAACACTCTCACTACCTATAACCCCCCTCAATATTCACCTTGTCACAGAGTCACTAAGACTGCCATGGGGGCTCTCACATACCGCAACCCTCCATGAGTATCCTTTTTTCAGCTAGAAATTGTCAATGTACATCATCAACCTACCAACATATGAATGACATGCCACTCCATATCATATTCTATTCCATAGATCAACTCATTGCATGCAATGAACTATCGATAATCCCATTATGTGCATCAGATGGATCAATCCATACCATATGTGTTGGAATCTGAAATTTGACTTGACTGAATGGGAAGGCTAAATTTCAAATTCGAATTGAGCCCATGCGTTGATAATTTAATAAACCATGTTTATTTTTAAATGTTTGTAGCATACTATAAATGGAAAATGTGGTATTAACAGCAATGCCACGGTCATGAAAGCACCACATCTCATCTCCTAATTTAGTTAGAAACTCAAAATTCACATATGTATGACATACATGCCATGACTAGTATATAGTGTACCAAATATTTTGATCCTAGGAATATGTGTTGGTGTATATACCAGGTATATACACTAGTTTATATACCTAGTGTATATACCAGGTATATACCAAGTATATACACTAGTGTATATACCTAGTACATACACAAGTGTACATGCATTGATGTATATACCTAGATATATACACTGGTGTATATACCTAGGTATATACACTGGCATATATACCAGGTATATACATGGGTATATATACCTAGTATATATAACAATGTATATAGCTAGTATATACACCAACATATATGCCTAGCATATATACACTAGTGTATATTGTTATAGAGATTTTCACCCCACTAGGTGAATCACACATTGTATGGCCTTCCCCTGTCCCGTTGCAGACTCATTAGCCCCTATGGACCACTTTTTGTCTTTTGATGTATCATTGACCATCCCTAAAAACATAAGAAAAGTGATATACGCGGATTTTCCCCCGATAACCGTGTACATACGCGGGTTTGACCCCTATAGTCGTGTACATCGGGATGTGTGCATAATCCAAATCCTTTTGGAAGTTTCCTTGGCTTGGATCTGACTCATTCGACTCCTGGCCTTCCATATGCCTTGAGATCGCTCGGATTCGACCCTTCATTGTCCCTTGTGAAGCTATATAAGGAACCCCTTGGTACATTAAAGGGGGGAGAGATAAGAGAGAATTGAGAGTACCAAAACTATAGTCCATTGTTGCCAGAACTTATGCTTGAGTCTGCATCCCTTTGTCCCTTGGAACACTGTTGTGTTCTTCCCAAGCTTGCATTTTGCTAGTAAGCTTGCTATCAGAGTGATGGAGGATTGAGGTGGTGGAGGCCCAAGTGGGGGATTCAGTTTCTCCGTTTTGC
>LPNX010132578.1:25603-40607 GCA_001517045.1 Pseudotsuga menziesii | reverse complement strand
GAATTGATCTAACAATAACATAAGTTTAAGTGCATGATACTAATTTTGTTGTTAGCATGTTTTATTTGGTGAACTGTTGTCAAATTTACGTCATGCATTCTATTCGGCATTACTGCGTGATCATACTACTTTTAATACTCAGTTAGATACAAAGGTTGTACGTAATTGTTGATTGTTATTTTCTTCAATTTGCTCAGATAAACCTATGAAAGGAAAGGCCTTAGTATTACTTAGTCATTTCGACGGTTCGTTGATCCAATCCATGGCCATCATTCTAGGACACGTTGAATCCCACCTCCTACAGGCTTTCAAGGACACCTTTTGAATCCCTACCCGAGGCACAAAATGGGAACCGTGCATCAAAAATGGGTTCTAGTGGGTCATGCAATCGTGTTTGTGGATGTTCCATGTGGGATCGCTAGCCACACATTCCCAGTCGAGGAATTGTCAAAGTTGACCTCTATGTGCAAAAATGAGTCACATTCCCTTACTGAGCAAAAATCCTAGTTTCCAAAATTGACCTAAAACAGGATCCCTTATCCATGGACCGAGAGAAGAGGGCCACACCTAGCACTATCCCAATGTCCTAAATCCAACGGAGTTGACATTTCATCGATCCGAGCAACGACCATCATTCTATGGCACGTTGAAGCCCACCTCCTACAGGATTTCAGGGACACCTGTTGACTCCCTACCTAGTGCATACAATGGAAACCATGCATAAAAATAGGGTTTTGGTGGGTCATGCAAGCATGTTAGGAAATTTCCATGTGGGATCGCTAGCCACACATTCATGGTCGAGGAATTTGAAAAGTTGACCCCTATGTACACAAATTTCACATTCCCTTATTGAGCAAAACCCTAGTTTTCAAAACTGACCTAAAATAGGATCCCTTGTCCATGTACCCAGGGTAGAGGGACACCCCTAGCACTATCCTGATGTCCTGAATCCAACGGATTCGATGGTTCATCGATCAGAGCCATGGTCATCATTCTATGGCACGTTGAATCCCACTTCCTACAGGCTTTCAAGGACACCTGTTGAATCCCTACCCGAGGCATAGAATGGAAACCATGCATCAAATTGGGGTTACAGTGGGTCATGCAAGAATGTTTATGGAGGTTCCATGTGGGAACACTATCCACATGTTCACGGTCGAGGAATTTGCAAAGTTGACCACTATGTGCAAAAATTTCACATTCCCTTACTGAGCAAAACCCTAGTTTCCAAAATTGACCTAAAACATGATCGCTTGTCCATGGACCCAGAGTAGAGGGGAACCCCTAGCACTATTTCAATGTCCTGAATCCAACGGAGTTGATGATTCATTAGTTCGATCCATGACCATCATTATATGGCACATTGAATCCCACCTCCTACAGGATTTCAGGGACGCCTGTTTAATCCCTACCTAAGGCATAGAATGGAAACCGTGTATCAAAATGGGGTTTTGGTGGGTCATGGAAGTGTGTTTAGGGAGGTTCCATGTGGGAATGCTAGCCACACATTCACGGTCGAAGAATTTGCAAATTTGACCCCTATGTGCAAAAATTTCACATTCGGTTACTGAGAAAAACCCTAGTTTCAAAAATTCACCTAAAACAGGATCTTGTATCCATGGACCCAAAGTAGAGGGCCTACCATAGCAATATCCTGATGTCCTGAATCCAACAGAGTCAACAATTCATCGATCCGAGCCACAACCATCATTCTATGGCACATTGAATCCCACCTCCTTCAAGCTTTTAGGGACACCTGTTGAATTCCTACCTGGGGTATAGAATTCCTACCTCTAGGCTCCAAACCAAGGTTTCTATCATTTAGAATGCAAACTATGGTTTGCGGTGCAAACTAGAGTTACTAGGAATGGCTATAGGGTTTGTAATCTAGGATTGGCCATAGTTATTAGGCTAGGATTACCACCCCTTAACTACACGACTCCTTCTAACCTCGCTAGAAAATTCATAAAGCTTTTATGCTTGACTCGAGCTCTTGATTAAGCCCTAGAAATCAGAGATAGGTTCACTACCTCCTGTGGAGAAACAAGTTATCATATTCAAGGAGATATCCTTATAGGACCAACTTCAAGATTCACGGTATATGCAATAGACATATCCCAGATAGAGTGACCGATAATGGTCTTGGGATATATGGCATGAGTCATGTAAGTATGAATATAATACAACAAATCCATGATGAAGCTTGTGCAATTTATCAAGTTGTAGAAGTCTATTCAATTTATCAATCTATCAAGCAATCAATCTATGAAGCTATAAATAATCAATGAGACCATGAAACCAAAATACCTTACTATCATATACCTAACTACCTACATGTGGTCATTTGACTAAACCATCGGGAGCACCTCTAATAGAAACGGTATCCTTTAGCCTCTCATGCTTGGAGTAAGGAAACAAGTATTGTTGAGCCGAGATTTATTATCATTTTTGGCAATTAAATTGCTCATTTAAACATATGTTTTGTTATCTTTTTATTTATTTTCTGCCATGCATATCACCATTTAGCCCAAGGTATGAATAAATTAAAAGTTTATATATAATCCATTTATTATTGTCATTTTATGATTTTATTGATTTGAATTAACATTATTTAAATCATATGTGATATGTTACTTAATGTGTGTATTCGTTTGCAAGTTATATAGTCTGTTTGGGTGAATTAATAACAAGTATGCAAACAGACAAACAAATAGACAGTGCATCCAGCTCGCTATCCAGCTTACAACGCAGCTCACTGTCCAGCTCATGATCCAGCTCATTTTCCAGCTCACGATCCAGCTCGCTATCCAGCTCACGACGTAGCTCACCTTTCATCTAGCTGTCCAACTTTTCGTCCAGATCGCTAATCAGTCTGCGCACTATTAATAACCAATCTCATGCATTAAACGATGGAACAGATTTGCAACCTAGCTACTTCCCACGTGTTTAAAGGGTGGAACGTCTCCATTCTAGAAGACCTACCGTGTATGCTGCCTTTGCTTGACACCATTCCATCAGCCACAATAAGGAAGGAGCCTGCATGCCATATCATGATGAAGAGAACCAGACTCACGAAAGAGAAGGAAGATACCTGTGCGCTGGGATTTGATTTGTTAACAACCTTTATGATTGACTAAATTTAGAGAGTAGTCTACCACTAAAGGGTCGACTTGCTCATCTCTTTTAAACAATATAAATACTAGCCTCTATGTGAGTGTTGGGTGTGGATCATTTTCATTAGTTATATCATCAATTTTCTGAGAGAAGAATGATGTAATATTGTTCAGTATTTTTAATAGAAGTTCTAAATTCCTCTGTTCATGATTTTTTTCGTCTAAGCATTAGCCGAGAGTCACCCCTAATTGCTAAGAGGGCCCCTCAACAATCAGAGGTTTTCTTTTCTTGTTTTCGTTATTTTTCTTTGTAGCTAATTCAGTTTTGATTTCTAGTTTGTTTATTTCATTAAGTTACTATAAATGTTTGTTTCATTTGCTTTCTGCAATGCATTTTATTTCCAAAATTAAATAGCTAGATTGCATGCATAGTTGTTTTCCATTTGTTTCTGTCATTTCATTTCCAGCTTATTATTTAGTTTTGTTCATAAGAATATAGAGTAGATTGTTTTTATCAATTTAAATAGACTAAGTTCTGTTTATTTCTTCTCTATTATAAGATGATGCAATTTGAATTTTAGTTTGCTTATTAATAAGCAATTATTCTTGATGTTCATGAATTTGTTTAGGTTTATTTTACTGCTAAACTTGATGATTAAATAGGTTTATTTACTGTTCCTTATGCATTGCATCTTCATATGCATAAAATTAGTCGAGAAGTAGATCATTTAGGTTATTTTATACTGTTTTCTTTATACAAGCTGTCATTTAGATAGTCTTTTTATCCTGTCATTTTGACCTTCCTTCCAGTTTGTTTTCCAGTCTGTTTTGCAGACTTGCAGTTCAGTCTGTCATTCAGCCCACAGTTCTGTTTTTAGTGTTTTTAATGTGTTTTAAAATTGTTTTAAGTCATGGTTCTTTAGTATTTGATGTATGCTTTGACTTTAATAGTTAGATAATAGTTTTATTTATTATTTAGACTATAAGTTTTATTGTTTTAGGTTATTTATTAAAGTTTTATTCTTTTCTCTACCTCTTTTGCCTTTGCACATGCTTTTGAGTTAGGGTTTGTTTTGTTTCTAATTCTTCTTACTATTGTATTGTTTTATAATTATGCTTTTGGATTAATTTATCCGTTTGCATGTAAAACTTAGGATTAGTAGTGTTATCTTTAGGAATAGTTTCATTTTTCACCGTGTGATTACAAATAGAGACTTATAGGATAGAATTCAGTTTCTTTATTAAGTTTTCTACTTGTTTCTCTTAGTTTTCCATTCACTTATTTAAGTTTTCTTTGCATCATAGCATTTTAAGTAGTTGTTGATAGTATCGTTTTTAGTTAGGAGTTATTTGTTTATAAATTATTTAGTTTTTTTTCCCTGAAGAAATAAAGATGATTGTATTAATCAAAAACTACATACAAAATGGTATGTATTGATCCTGCTTTATGCAGGTTTACATCTTGTTGTCACATCATTGGTGATGTAATGACTTCTGTTTTGCAAGTCAGCCTAAGAAAATCCATGACTAATCAAAGAGACTATCATAAATATTGTCATTGAAAAAAAACACCAATTTGAGGCAGAAAACTGGAAAGAGTTGTTTGCCGTCCTCTGAGATGATTGTGGACAGATAAAAAGAGATGAGTCCAGCATGTCTTATGAAAGCTGCTGCATTTTTCTTTAATACTGTCCAAAAATATTTCTGTAGCAGGGATTTAGTGAGGCAAAAAAAGAAAAGGCCTGTGGGGGTACTCCTTGGCCTCTGTGTCCTTTATCTCCATGATTTTCCAATACCCCCATTGCAGATTCAGTTCCACCTTTGAGAGTTTGTCCGCATCCATGTTCCGTTCCCTATATACATGTTTGAATGAGATTGATTCAAAATTTGAGAGAGTCTTGTTTACCTCTTCATAGAGAGTGTCTAGTGAATAATTTCTGCATCTCTGAGTCTTATTTATCCAGTTTATAACAACCATTGAATCACCAAAAGCTTGAAGTTTTTTGCAGTTTCTTTCAATTGCAAAAAAAGGAGAAGTTTCAAGGTCATACGCTCATCATAGTTGTTGGTACCGGATCCCAACCCCATGGAGATTTGGAAATAGTGGTTTGGATTTAGATATAAGGTGGCTCCTCCCCTGCATGTCATGTTTTGAGAAGCACCATCTAAAAAGGCCCAAGGGATGTTTTTTTCCAACTGTTTAGGAGCAATGATTCTTGGAGAGGGGTTGTTCTTTGTTTGAGGAAAGTAAGAAAGGATATCCAGACCCTTCCTTGCTACTTCTTCTGGAGAGTCAGCTTTTTCAAGGAAAATGACCCTGTTTCTGGCTAGCCATATTCCCCAGATGTGGATGAGTGGAAGGGCTCTGAGATGGGTAGTTTGAGGGGATGAGGACCATTCCTTCCATGCCTCTTCCACTGTGCTTCCTTTCCAGTTGAAAGTGGAGGAGGTAAAGGATTTGGAGTGCTCCCATACCTATTTGGAAAAATTACAACTTAGGAAAAGGTGGTTTGTGTTTTCCTCATCATCCTTGCATAAGCTGCACCACCCAGGTCCTGCTATCTGTCTTTTCTGTAGATGATCCCATGTAGGGATTTTGTTTGCAAGAGTACACCAAGTGAATATTTTTTCCTTTAGAGGGCATTTAAGCTTCCATATACCTTTCTGCTGCCATTTCTAATTTTCCTGGAAGTGTTGTAGACAAAGTTATTGATATCTGGGCTTTGGGGTGTATTTCCCATGTTGTTCTTTTTCCCAAATCAACTCATCTTCTCTGTTGGTTATCCGGAAGTGAGATGATTTCAAAGCTATTGTGTATTGATCCCATAGCCTAGCCCAGTGGTCTAGTAGCTCTAGATCCTGATTCTTCATCCAACCTTGATGCCAGATGTTGGTTGAGATAGGGTCTGCTATTTGATTCAAGTGGAAACACCCCTTATGATGGATTAGTTGAATTAATTGTTGAGGAAGTATTATAAATTATTTGGTTGTTGTACTTGCATTTCCAAATGTACACTTTCTTTGCTTAGTTAGTTTTTTAAGTCACTAAATAGGCTTTGTCATAAAAAGTAGTGATTGTATTCTCATTTGTTAATTAAAGTAATATAGCTTGATCTTATTTTAGTTTGATGTTTTTTCTTGGTTCAGTTATATTAATAATTGCATTCTTAGGAGTTTGACTTGGTTTTTCATTTTGAAAGATATTTCGATCTTTTGTTTGTTAAAATATTTACATGACATCCTCTACCTTAGCATATATTTTGTAGCAACTCGAAGCCTACCAACCCCGGTCGATAATTAAATATTAGGTGAATTATTCTAGGAATTATAACACCCAACAAGTATCATGACTTTGATGAGTTCTTGCTTGGAATTGTTTGCAGCTAGAGGTTTGTGCCAATAACTAGTTTGTATAATGGTATACAATTTGACCTGGTCTATAATATTCAAATACATAACCTTTTTTCTTTCGTGAGTGGGCAACCTGTGTCAAATATTCTCCTTTGATAATCATTGACCCAAATGTAAAATCATTTCCCTCAAAGTCGCTTAATGAGACAATGAGGGTTTGCTTCCCATCCAAGCAACGTGCCAACCATTAGTTAGTGTGCTATTCATTTCCTATTGGGGAAACCACTTCGTATATGTTCCTTGCATAAAATAAAGTGCAGACCTAGGAGTCAGCTAACTAAACACAACTAGTAGTCAAACATTTCAAAGTTATCAACATAATAGTCGAACCTGGTTGTATGAGATCTGAAATTTGGTCATAGTCATGTGAAATACTTGACTAGCCCACCTCCAATTGGGATAATTCTACAGTCATTTGTCAACCAATTGGGAGTGATACACGATCCTAGTTGTCAACCCAATATGTTGATTCACAGTTGTCCCATTAACCAATGTTACATGGATAACAAAAACAAGAGAGTTTCCTTGTCCACATTTCAACTAGAATTGTTTGACGTTCTAGATGAATGGAATGCACGAGTTACTTGGAAGGTCTTGCACTCATATAGGTGTGATCGATCTACATCGACCACCTCCCAAAACTATCTATGTACATGTGCTTTTTGAGAAGACTAGTCTTCTTGCCTTCTGGCTCCCTACCCCATCACTAAAGAGCACCATGCAACAATATTCTTTGCATCTAGGATGAGTGAAATAGTTATGAATTTCATCTATTTCCTATGTAATGCATCCTTGATGCATGTACCTGCTCCATCATGTTCCCCTTTTCCATGTCCGGTCTCAAAATAGCTCCAAATATGTGGCACCTTGTGCCTCTTGTGGAGAATACACAACCATTGGAAGACACGAGAATACAGTACCTGGTAGATCAATAATAAAGATGTATAGATCAATAGGTTGTTACATATATGAAGTAGCAATACATGAAGAAAAAAATACTATTTAATAACTCGTTACTAACATGAGAGGTGACCAATTGTATTTATTTTATTTCATTCCCTCCACCAATATCATATGTGACATATTTGAATGACTGCAAGTTCACTTCAGGTCTCCCAAGTTCATGCTCATCGGTCACATGTATGCATTTGTCCAAAAATGCCATTCCACAACACCTTGGGAATGTCCCATCTACGCAAGGCCTTTGATAAAATGTGAAACCTTCTGTCCTTCTACACAAAATGATATGAATAAAGTCTCTAGATGATGTCGGTGGCAATGCAGTTGAGCATTCGTGCACAAGAGTGTTATGCAATACACACAATATATGTATATATGTGTCATAATTATAACCGTACTCAATTTGATATCGACAACAACATGTGTTATGAGTCGTGTTTATTTTAACATACCATGGTTTGCATTTCTCGAAGGATATTTGGCCCAATTTAAGTTCATTATGTTCATGCCTAAATCTCTCATATAATTCTGTTTTTGTCATGTCAAGAAAATGTTTAATGTGGGCCTCATGATCCCCTGAACCTCTTCTCAATTTTAGTACATATTTTTTATTGGATGAAGGTCTACTATTGTCATACGAAAAATCCTGCCCCAGTCCCTTTACCGCATCAATGAGCATCATATCGGAGCGTGGTAACCTGCCAATGAAGGACCAGACATCTATTTGACCAAAGTCAAGTTGTTATCTTATAGAACAATACCTACAGAGTGCTATGATATCCAATCCTACAACTTTGGATGTAGAATTGATAAGTCGAAGGGCCCTAGTGCTTTTGTTCACAATTGATTGTGACAACACACGATGAGATGCATTGCGATCCTTTGAACGAGATTTCTTTGAACGAGAGACAACACACATGCTTATGCCAATGGTATTGTCACATGTGTAAAACCACCTTTGACCAATGAAGCCACGTAGAATGGAGTGACTTCCACAACATACCCATCTTACAGTATAGAACCAACACACAAATCTCTTTCCCTTGAACTTCCAACAATAAATTTACAATCAAGTTAACACAAGAAATACACAGTATAAGCATCAAGTAGCATAGCCTCACAAAATCCATACACATGGTTAAGTTGATGAGAGTATTTTGGTAGGTTTTCTTGTTATTGCTAATGTCATCATAACCACAAACCATAGTAACCCACATAATATGTCCATCCACAGTTGACTTGTATTAGTACTCCACCCACCAAACTTTATGAATGGTGCATCTGTGTGCCATTGCAACTTCCCGTGCATTCTTGTAGCAATCTCATCATTTGCACCTCATAAATAATGTCATTAGTTCTAGCACGAATTCTAACAGCACTAGCAATGATCAAAACAATAGATATAGATGCTTGAATAATGTATATATGTTGCAAGTATACATAAGGATATGATGATCCACCCCATGCCAAGAGAAGAGATCCATAACCCCCTAATCTTAGTGAGCCGAAGAATAGTCGGCTCACACAAATAATCACCAAAATACTTGGAATTTAAAATAAGTCGTAAGAATGGAATATAATATTGAATATTGAATATATAATAGATAATATATTCAATTATATATTATCTATTATATATAATTGAATATATAATAGATAATATATTCCATCGGTAGGAGAGTTGTCTAAGCTCCCGCAACAGTGGGTCACCTTCATTGAATCCTTTCCGATCGGTGATCCGATCCTCTATCATTTCCCGATGGCCAATGATCTCGTGCCTTGGAGAAAATTTTGAATTTTCTTGTAGCCTTGTCTTCCGTGGTATCAGCTCTTCCATATTGTATTCCTTGGCGATTTCAACGACCATTCTTCCTATGTCTTCCGCGGTCACAAGCCCATCGGTGGTCAGAAGCACTAAGTGCTACGCATCGACATTTTATTCCATATGACAGCCACAATGGTGGGTTGATAAATAGCTAAATTCTTCTACGGTGTCAGCGATCCCAACAACTATTTTCTGCTAACAGAATCAGCGGTTCAGACAACTAATTTATCCCGGGGTCCGTCGCCGCATCGGTGGTTCAGTCATCAAAATTTCACCGACGATTTTATACCTTAGAATAATATTTAAAACGTTTTCTCTTTTATTTTCACTTTCTTTCGCCGCGTGGACTGTCGGAATGACTAGCAACTGCTACATCGGACGATTAGTTCCCTAGTCACCCGCAAGGGCGGGCGCTTGATCAACTATTTTCCGCCAACAATTTCAACACTTAAACACATAAACAATCTAATGTGATGTTTCTCTTTCTCATTATATATATTTTTTATAGTTAAAATATTTTTATGGTCTTCTAACAAATAAAAATTGAGTTAGAGGTAAACCATTTGCTAATCAATTTGGTGGATTAATATTAATAACAAAAAATGCATGCAATTTTTCTAAATTTTTCATTCATTCATATCTACTCTACAAGCAACATACCAACAAACAACATTTTTTGCTTTGAATGACTTTGTTTTGATATTCTTAGAAATATTGAAGCATAAAGAAGCACACACATAAGAGGAACTATAATTTTACTATGGAAAAAGAAATCAATATATATCCATTAGCCTTAACCAAGGCATGGCCAATCCCACCAACAATGGTCATCCATCGGAATCTTACAATGGAGTTACTCAAGCCTTTAAATAGGTTTCATCACATGCTAATACCATGGGCATGTAAACCACCAACAATAAACCCATTATTGATGAAATCAAGGTTATATTAATCAATCTATAACCTAGTCAAGATTAAACTAATAGCCCCCCTTTAAAATTGAGTTGGGGTAACCACTAACCCCCCTCAGTTTTTTATAAAATATCTTGGAATACAACATGCCCCCCTATCACAAAAATCTACATCTAGTCTTTATACTAGTGAATCATTAAACCATACATACACATGCCTAAATAATTATTACATCCATATGCTCATTTGCATTGTGGTTAAATTCAACTCAAAATAAAAATGCTTACAATACAATGAGTTGAGTACTTCATCCTCGATCTTTCATGTTCTTCTTCATCCTTGTTGCATGTCCACGTGCTTGTGCCAATGGTATTGTCACATGTGTAAAACCACCTTTGACCAATGAAGCCACGTAGAATGGAGTGACTTCCACAACATACCCATCTTACAGTATAGAACCAACACACAAATATCTTTCCCTTGAACTTCCAACAATAAATTTACAATCAAGTTAACACAAGAAATACACACTATAAGCATCAAGTAGCATAGTCTCACAAAATCCATACACATGGTTAAGTTGATGAGAGTATTTCTGTAGGTTTTCTTGTTATTGCTAATGTCATCATAACCACAAACCATAGTAACCCACATAATATGTCCATCCACAGTTGACTTGTATTAGTACTCCACCCACCAAACTTTATGAATGGTGCATCTGTGTGCCTTGCAACTTCTCGTGCATTTTTGTAGCATTCTCATCATTTGCACCTCATAAATAATGTCATTAGTTCTAGCACGAATTCCAACAGCACTGACAATGCTCAAAACAATAGATATAGATTCTCAAATAATGTATATATGTTGCAAGTATACATAAGGATACGATGATCCACCCCATGCCAAGAGAAGAGATCCATAACCCCCTAATCTTAGTGAGCCGAAGAATAGTCGGCTCACACAAATAATCACCAAAACACTTGGAATATTAAATAAGCCATAAGAATGGAATATAATATTGAATATTGAATATATAATAGATAATATATTAAATTATATATTATCTATTATATATAATTGAATATATAATAGATAATATATTAAATTATATATTATCTATTATATATAATTGAATATATAATAGATAATATATTCCATCGGTGGGAGAGTTGTCTAAGCTCCCGCAACAGTGGGTCACCTTCATTGAGTCCTTTCCGATCGGTGATTCGATCCTCTATCATTTCCCTATGGCCGATGATCTCGTGCCTTGGAGAAAATTTTGGATTTTCTTGTAGCCTTGTCTTCTGCGGTATCGGCTCTTCCATCTTGTATTCCTTGGCGATTTCAATGACCATTCTTCCTATGTCTTCCGCGGTCACAAGCCCATCGGTGGTCGGAAGCACTAGGTGCTACGCATCGATGTTTTAGTCCATACGGTAGCCGCAACGACGAGCTGATAAACAACTAAATTCTTCTGCGGTGTCGGTGATCCCAACAACTATTTTCTACTGACAGAATCGGTGGTTCGGACAACTAATTTATCCCGAGGTCCGTCGCCGCATCGGCGATTTTGTCATCAAAATTTCGTCAATGATTTTATGCCTTAGAAAAATCTTCGAAACTTTTTCTCTTTTATTTTCACTTTCTTTCCCTGCGTCGACTGTCGGAATGACTAGCAACTGGTGCATCGGACAATTAGTTCCCTAGTCACCCGCAAGCGCGGGTGCTCGATCAACTATTTTTCGCCAACGATTTCAACACTTAAACAGAATTTCGAAACTTTCTTCTTCTGTCGGCAAAATCTTTCTCTATCTTCTGCTGACTCTGTCGGTGCCGTCTCCCTTATCCTTTGCTGATCAAGTAACTACTTTTCGTCTCCATAATCCACTACACCTTGGCATCGGTGAGTGGAAGACTAAAGCATTGGTAGGTTAGTTTGATCAGTAGCCGTAACGGCAGCTCATCATCTTCGATCATTTTTTGATCGGCGGTCCAATCCACTAATGCTTTTCGATCGGTGAACTGAAGCATGATTTTGACCGGCATCAGCAGTCGAAGCTTCTCCCTGTCGAAAGACTAGTGCTTTAGGATTCTGCAATGGCGGACGCATGAAACACTATCTTCTTCCCTCTGGCTAACGATTTTGGGCCTTAGAAAAATTTTCAAACTTTCTTTATGGCGTTAGTGGTCGCAGGCTCTATCCGTCAGAGGGATAGTCTTCTAGCTATCTGCAACGGCGGTGTAGATCATCTAATACCTTCCGCTCTTCATCGGTGATGTCATCAGCTAACATGCTCTGATGGCCAACGAAGTTGACACTTAGAAAAAGTTTCAAAAATTTCTTCTCTGTCTTCCGTCGCATCGACCGTCAGATCAACTATCCGTCGGGTGGATAGTCCTTTAAGTAGCCGCAACGGCGGACGCATCAGCTACTAACCTCTGCCGACATTTCGGTGATTGCTTCATCTTAGTGGTGCCGATCGCCAACTATTTTTAACACTTAGGCAATTTTTCATGGATTTCCTGCCACGGGTCCCTCATTGGGTAGTCTTCCGACTAGGTGATTCGATGCATCGATGGAACTTCAGACTAAGTCCTCCGATGATCCGATGATTCCAATACTTAGAGGAATTTTCCAAAATTCTCTTGTCATGCATAGGTTTTCTTCTATTTTTCTGCTAGGCAGTAGGCAACCTACCTCTTCTATCTAACCTTTCATGGCCCATTCAAGCCCATGCTGCAACCTTTAGCTTTGATACCATTATGTCACGTCCCCGACCCTCTGATCGGCAAAGAGGACATTACTAACACAAAACATACGGGCAAACAACCGCATGAACACGAACATGCATATAATGCTGAAATAAAAATCTTAAACATAATACATACTAAGATGCATAATCCTTCATATACATAGCAGAAGCAAACATACATTCATTCAAGCATGCCACATGTTCATCGTATTCATTAATCAATAAATATAATTGTAGAAGTAAAATGGACGAGAATACTTATCTGATAGGAACTCATCCTGCAACCAGCTATATCGTTGCAACGTTCCACCCAACCATAGGCCATCATGCTCATCAATCTCTCAGCAACACTACCACCCATGAGATGGGCATGATTCCTCAAGGAATAAGGGTCAAAGCAGGCTTACACATAGCCAAGGTACACAAATCAGCCAAGCCCCCACAGTGGGGTTTATCAGGCTGTCAAGGAGCTAGGAAAGGCTAAATTCTAAGTTGGTGGCCTCAAACACCAGTTTTATCAAGCATACCCAGCCTCTAATCCTACTCTCAATAGTCCAAAGACCAACCACTGCAGGCCGCGGTAAAACAAATAGCTCACAGCTCTGTAAAGAAGGCAAGGACAACAGGGTGACAACCCCAAACAAAAGGTGAAACACAGTTCAGGTCAAACCATGCTCCAAAGTTGTTCTTAGCCTTAGCGTGGCCAAAACAACTCAACAACAATCCCCAAAATACATCTACAGCCTCAAAAACCAAGAAGCGACCCAAAACCAGGGTAAATTGACAACCCAAACTCACAATGAAAACTGTGGCAACATTACACAGTCCCAAAACAGGGGAGAGGCAAAAATCCCAGCATAGATAGGGGAAAACTCAGCCAACGGATGTGGAAATCAACAACCAACTAGATCCACGAGCCCACATCACACCCAATATCCAATGTAATTGCTGAAGAACTCACACAGGAAGAAAAGGGGAAAGAACAGACTCTCAACCTGTACGCAAGGGAAAAAGATACAGCCAATGCAAAAAGTGGAAGAAACCACCGCCCACACAATGTAGGGACTTATAGCATTCAAATGATCCTCAATACCATCTTTTTAGAATTTGCACGAGTAGAAGAATGGGGAAGAAAAGTAGACTTCCACTTTGTACATGAGGGAAAATACGCAGACCACAGTCACAGTTCGATGACGAACACCCTAGACCTTACCCGATCCGACTAGGAGCGCAAAACAGGAAAAAGGGGAACCAATTCTTCTGCGTGAATGGGAAAGAAAACCCCCAGACTAGCAATCCCCAGCGAAAGGTAGAACCAAACCACGGACCAGCTATTAGTGAGGCAGAGGAGAACGAACCCCCAACAATGGAATGTGGAACCCCTTTTAACTCAGCCCACGTGAGAGGAGATGATCTACCCCCCTGCGCGCCCTTGCATGAGAGTGAACCCCAACTGCCAAGAGAGTGGCATAGTGATGGTTCCTTACCCATGTGAAGGTGGAGAGACAGCTGGTGGAGTGAGTGTGTGGTAAAGACTAATAGTCCTACCACCCTCCACTTCCAGCAATAACTGCCTCAACAACTCAACAGAACATTAAAGTGGTGGTTGGATGAGACAAGGGAAGATCAGCAAAAAAAATAGGGTGGTGACACATGGCAAACTCGCAATGACCCCCACGGGTTGGACAACCCCCCCTTAACCTTAGGAATCATGCCCTTTTCATTCAACGTTGCACCGTCATAGCTAGCTGTAGGTTTATTTTAATTGATGTGCATATTTACATGATGCCAAACTATAATGTGCCAGATAGCACGATATACCATCGACAACTATCCCTATTGCCAAAACATACACAACCAAATCGATGGCGGGGCTTTTGCCTTTAGCTCCTCACCATGATTAATTACAATATATACATCATGTACCTTTTAATGTAACCAGGGTCAAAACCGGGGACATCACAGGTTGGGGAAAAGATAGGGGTGGGTATTGGGGAATAGATAGGGGGGGTTGGGGATTAGATATGGGG
>LPNX010132555.1:110071-124049 GCA_001517045.1 Pseudotsuga menziesii | reverse complement strand
TTTGTTCAACATGCCTTCTTTTATTAGATGATGTTGAGAGATATTTGGTTTCCGGTTTTTGAGTTGCTAAGATCGTAGTCTTTTCTTCAATGGTTATATTATGGGTTTCGTCGATTGCCTTATGAATCCATCTAATATAATATTTTAAGAATTTCCAAGCCAATCACAGCTTAATACCTTCGCCTAGGTGTTCTAAAAGTTAGGATTTTGATCCATTTGCTACAACCATTATTGTCGTCTAAAAGTTGGGATTTTGATCCATTTTCTACAACCATTATTATCGTGGATGTGCTCAAGTGAAGAAGACTCCAACTCTCTTATTTATTTTTTCTTCTTAAATAATAGTTTTTATTTAAAAAATAAAATTAGTAAATAATAATTTTATTTTAAAAAATAAATCTATTATTTAATATTTAATTTTTTTTTAATTATTTTATCGAACATACCCACCCATTATTCATTTAACATGCTATCCACCTATTATTCCTTTAACATGTTACCCACCAATTATTCCTTTAACATGCGACTTAGTTTTTTTTAAAAGGCTAGAAGGTGTTATTATATTAAGATGCGGCTTTCTCGTCTTCTTCCATTTCCAAGCTTAAGTCTTCACCGAAAATACATAATTTATCATACGATAGTAGTGTAAATCTTTGAAAAAATACTATTAAAAATTAAGGAGTCCGAAATTTCCACTACACTGATAAAAAAAATCATAATTTAAAAAAAAAAAATAAACACAAAGTTACCATCTTTTAAATTTTAAAGTTTCTTTATAACTTTTACTTCACCTTTGAGGATAAGTAAAATGTATGTTAAGTGTATAGCTCCTTATTCTCTAACACAATTTTATTCCAAAAATTTATACTATTCCAAATGGTTTACTTTTCCTTCAGTGCTTTTGCAAATAAAAATAGCTCGGAAGAAGATACTACTTCTATTCTTAGTGACCCCTTCAAGAAAAGTGCACCTTTCTCCATTCCATCCGCCCCTTACTTTAAAGTACCGCTCCACCTTATAGCTAAAGCAGTATTCCCAATCCTAGTAAGCAATTGAAGAATTACAACCATTTTTAGAATTCAACAATTAGCAATTTAAACTACTATTTTTTCTATCTTTAACAGCTTGGCTGGTGGAGATTCAAAAATCCCACAAAACCCTTCCTATATTTATTCTATCAAAGTGTTAATTTGCTTTCTCTTGCTTTGGTGTTGGTGGATACCGAGCTTTTTCTTGACCTGCTTTATCACGAGAATACTGCCCCAGAATTATAGTTAGAGCTAGTCCTACTAGAGCCAATGTCCCATTTGGGGAAGTCTAGAATTAGTTATTTGGAAAGCAGTTATCTTAATATAATTTTTTTTTTCTTACACGGAGATTACATTCATTCGTAATTCATAGTCACTCAACAAGAGCATACATGTCACTTATAAGGATTGAACCTGGGTGGAGAGGATAACATTGATTTTTTTAGCAAATACCTTCGTGTGAACAGAGAAGCGTTCTCCATTTCTCGCCTTGAGCTCATTATCAATGATGCTAGGTAAATAATTTTTAATGCTCCTTTTTTTCAAAACTATACTTTATACTTCTTAAGTTCCAGCTAATGTTTAAAGCTTTAATGGAAATTCTTTGATGCAGGGCTGAGCTGGAGAACAGAAATGAACGATTCGATGTCATAATAGTAGACCTCAGATCCTAGAGGTCCTTGTTATCAATTGTACACAAAATCTTTCTTTGATCTTGTACCAAAACCAAACGTGAGCCACACCAAAACCAAACGTGAGCCACAGAGGAGTGTTCGTTACTCAGTTATAACATCATAAAATCAGTCAAATTATTATAGAAAATATTTCTTGACAGTTTCTTTTGTTGCATCACGCTGTACATCAATTAACAAGATAAAGAATAAGTTTATCATAATAATAATGCATGCATGTTTCTGGTAGTACTGTAGTTTTAGGAGTCTCCTCAATAATTGTAGCTAACTTTAGTTCGAGGCTTGAGTTTCATTGGGTTCTAGTCATCAACTTTCATTAACGAACAACACCAGTTGAGCACAATAGCACTGAAAGATCGACTATCCCTTGTATCACAATGTCATCAAAGAGTTTATGGTAGAGTACGTATTAAAGGGGAGCTTTTTTTTTACTATGATTGGCTCTATCCCGGGGTGTATTTAAGTTTTAGTGCCATATAGGTGGGACTGGATGTGTAATTCCTGGGCGGTTGCCATCCTTACTGGGCAGACAGTAAGCTCTAGGCTCAAGCAGGTGGAAATCTCTATATATCACCGGGTAGGTGGCAAGGTTGAGGAGGTATAGATCATAGATCAGTGGGTATAGAGAGAAGAGATCTAAGGAGGTATAAAGAGCTGGGCAGCAATCGAGATACGTACAATTAGCAAGATCGAAGATATCAGGTCTGTGGTTCATTCGGTTTAATTCATTCTCCCACCTAGCTCCCCCTGCTAGGGGGTATAAACCTTACATAAGCAAAGAATCGCATTTTCTTTCTATGTGGATGATTAACTTTACGGAGCTGGCTTGCTTTGACGATAGAGGGAGGAACCCAAGACGCTAACTCCATGCGAGTATCACTTTTCCACATGAATAAAATGGATGCGTGTATCATGTGCCATGTTAATGAGTTGTTTTGCTGACACCATCAATCATGAACAATTTGCACAATTAAACCTATGACATGATCTTAGAAGCACCAGATTACATGATCCAAACTTACCTTACCCCTCCTTTCTACCGTGGGTGAAAGAACAACAAGGTCAAAAGTCTGATATAACTTACAGACTCCTGCCTTAATTGACACGGTCTGGTGAAAAAGAGCATAGTGAGGCTCCTTTGATGCTTGCCTGAGTCTTGGGTCCATGGCATATACTCAGGATTATACTTCTTGAATTTCAGCTCCTTACTGAGGACGATTGTCTCGAGCCCCTCGCTACTACAGAGGACGATCGACAGGTGACACGATCTTATAATCATTTTTTATGAGGTAAATAATGTATTAGATCATGAACTTTAATTTTCCTTAAATATCCAAAACCAACGGCTATATGCATGGCATACACGTACCTCAAATTTATTGAGCTGGTCCTTGGGCTTTGGCACACAGTATATTTACATAATCTCCCCCACGTAGACAATCCTCCAGCATTAACTTTGGGTAGATGAGGCAATAGACATCTGGATTGTTATTATACTCCACTTGGAACTTGTTTCGGCCATCTTTCCATTGCCTCTTTGGGAAACATCAAGACGGAGGAGTGTATACCTTAAACCAAATCAACCCGTCAGAATCTGGCAGAGGAGGAGTGTCTAAATCACGAATTCAACCATCTGGATCCTTTTAAAATGCAGTAATTAGTTTAGAATAGAGAATTCTTAATGCTGATTCTTCCTAGCCATTTTTCATTTTGTCTGACTCTTCATGTAAGATCGAGGAGTACTAGGCTAAGGTTTTCAGTCTTTTTCCTTTCTCTGACAAGAGAAACGATAAATATGGAAGGAGTCTACGCAGAGAAACAATGAATATCGAAACCGACTATTTGGAGTCTTTTGCGCAGGTACAACTACTATATCATAAGGTTTATCCTTTATTTGCATTCAGTAATTCTTGTTTTAATTTCCATGCTAATACTGGTCATGGTTACAGTAAAGTGAGGAGGGTTCTCTCCGAGGGTTCTCTCAGAGCCCTCCATTCTTTGTGTAGTCTTAGAAGCCTTTGAAAAATTTAACTATAAGGGTTTTGTAAATGTGTGTTCAAAGTTTCAGTTTTTTTTAATCATTAACTCTTATATTTAAATTTATTTGTCTTATAGCAATAACTATTAACAATAGCGGGGACATTGCCACGTCGTGGCTCTTGTTAGAATGTATGATTCGCACATATTATTAGAATGTATGTTTTTTTAAATCTAAGGAAGGCTTCACACTTTGTATCTATATTGAAATTAACAATAGGGTCAGTTGTGAAGATTAGTTGTTAGCCACTATTGGACACACAATGACATCAACATGTTGACAAGAGCCCGTGCCATGAGGAGACATTATAATATTAATATATATATATATATGCATAGTTACACAATTGTCATAGAATTATTACTACATATCACGGAGAAATACATGATCCTCATTGTGCACCATATGGTGGCTATAGATTGCATGGTCTTCATTATAAATTATTTGCTACTAATTTGTTTTAATTTTGGATTGTATGATTTTCTTTAGGAATGATAAAATAGTTGCAACAGTTTCTCTCTATTTGACATCTCTTGATACTTGGTTGTGATATTTTAATATTTTAAAATTATTGTAATTGTTGAAGATATTCTTGTCTTCAACCCAAACATGATTAAATTTTCTTGAAATCTATTTGGATAGAATATTGTATAAGAATAGGGAATTAATTTCTCTTGAAATCTATTAAGATAGAATATTGTATAAGAATAAGGCTCTTTCTCTTTATAAAGGGAAAATATTTTCCTAAAGCATATCCATAACGGAGATACTCTCCTCTTGTCTCTCCAAGTGTGATTAATACTATATTTTCCCTTCCATCTCAATGTGTGAAATCATTGAATGCGGACTCTCGGCTACTTAAAGTGTATTTAACACTTCACTCCACAAAATCAAGGTCCACTACAGAGAAGAGAAGGTGTTGCATATATTTACTTAGTTTCTTTCCTACATTATATTTCAATATGAGTTATATGGAAGCAATTAAATTTTTAACTATAATTATTTAGCACATAGATTGACTTAATATTCGATTTCTACAAGTTTAGTTTATTTCTATTCACTTATTCTTGAATGTGTATGAATTCCTTTGCTTTTCTAAACTGCAAGTTTTTTTAAGTAGTTATTACTTTAATTGAATTCCTAGAAGTATCATAGAACTAGTATGTAGAAGAATTCTCAAGACCTACACAAATAGTGCATGGCACCTCGTATGCTCAAGAAGCCTTGTTCCAACAATTAAATGTACATGACCTTTGAATAGCACTATCATCACTTCTATATCGATAAGGGGTTCATAGAAGCTATCAAATATCATTATTTACTTAAAGAGGTATTATGATCATTTGTAACATTTGAAACATTTTTTCAACTGTATGCAAAAAAATATGGGATCTCATTAAATCCCAAAATATATGTTGTCATGAAAGGAAAGTTACTTGGGCATATATTTTTTAAAATGGGATATTGGTATATTTGGAAAGAAAAAAAAGACATAACATAGATTTGCGGACTACATGACAGGAAATACGGCTTTGTATATTAATTATGATTATCTGGGAGCTGATGAGATTTAGAATACAACTTTCATTCTATCCCATGGGAAGAGAGGAAGACATGCAAAGCCTTCAAAGACATGGGCAGAGAAGAAGATCCATTTCTTCCCCTAAAACTACAAAATCCTTCAAATCCTGTGAGTTGTGTCCTTGGCTATGTGAGTTGTGTCCTTGGTTATGTACATTGATTCCCATATAAAGAAGGGGGCACATGGATATCAGAAAGCGTGTGGAAATTTCAGTGTGTTTTTCCCGATTACCTACAATATTAAATCAATTGTTTAATAAATTGAATATAAAAAATTGTAATGTGTTGTTTTTCCATCCTCTAATAAAAAAACAAACCAAAACCTTAAAAAGACCAACATGAAATTGTAAACCTGAATGGTAACCAATCAACCAAATCAAATTACCTTGCACTCATGAAAATAAACCCTACAACTGATGGAATTTTTATTTTGTAAGGAAATTAAAAATTAAAAATGGCTTCCATTATTAGCCAAAACCGAGTCGACTAAACTTGAGTTTACTGCTCAGTTAATAAAAATTTAATTTTTCACACCGACCTCCTTTTCTTTTGTTTACTTGTCAGGTGAAGCTTGTCTAACTATCGACTAGACAATTTTATCAATTTGGTCAGCCTTTTAGACCCGACTAATTTACTAGGACAAGTTCTTACTTATCGATTCTACTGACAATTACTTCAACCACTTGTCGATAACTTCACTTCGACCACTAGTCGTTTGACCTCTTCGACCACTAGTCGGTTACTTCACTTCGACCACTAGTCAACTGACCTCTTCGACCACTAGTCGGCTGATCACTTCAACCACTAGTCGGTTTACTCAACCGACCTTGTCGGTTCACTTGGTTTTAGTCGAAATCTACAAAGTATGTTTCTTAGTCTAAAAGACTTAAGAAATTACAAATGCTTTTCACCTGTGAATAAGATGAAGTAAAAATCGACACATTAACAATTCAACGTAACTTATAAAAACATATACCCAAATATGTAGGAAGACTTGAGTTCACCACTGTGTCGTAAAACTTGGAACTTTCACGTGATGAGAAATTTATGGGTTCTTGTTCTTTCACTCAACCATAATTGTAAAAGACATTTACACAAGTAAATATGGAAAGAATGTACGACCAAATAAACATGCATTCAACCATAAAATATTTCATATATATAACTTATGCGAAAATAACAAAGGTATTACAAACTTGTCGATCCAAACTTCTCAGTTCACCGACTGATCCTTTTACAGAGCTTCAGCTCTTCAACAGAATCACACACACAGAAGCTTGAGCTTCAACTTATATTTATTTCTTTTCTCACCCAGAGTTCTCTCTAGTGTCTAACTTGATTTACAATTTTATTCTTCTATTTATAGGCAACGTGAAAATTGCTTCTACATGAATCGACTGACTCACCATTAAAGACTGTAATAACTATCTACCTAACAACTTAACTTTATAATTTAATTCGACTGGTTTACATTGCCAAATCGTGGAGTTTTCACTCTTGTCAGACTAACCAACAAGATCTTGACTGATATTGACTTTGACAGAGTCGGCTAAGATCAGATACAGATCTGCGAGTAATTACTTTTTCCAACACTCCCCCTTAATTGTGAGCAGATGGGGATTTTTTAAATTTTTTTTAAAACAAAATTTACAAAAAGTTTCAGAGCTTAGACTTGCTCTGTGTATGACAGAGTTCACTGCACAGAAATTGTCATTCCAAGATAACTACGCAGACACTGGAATGTGTCCTTTGCCAATGGTTTTGTAAATATGTCTGCAAGTTGATCTTCATACCTGCAAAATTCCAAATAAATTTCTTTGTTGTTCACCAACTCTATTATGAAATGAAACCTTATGTCGATGTGCTTGGTTCTCTTGTGAAACACATGATTCTTTGATAATGCTATGACTGAATTGTTGTCGTAGAAGATGGTTGTCCATTCTTGATGGTTCTGAGACAAGTCTTTTAACACTCTCCTCATCCAAACAGCTCAACATGTAGCACTTGTTGGTGCAACATACTCTGATTCTGTTGAAGTCACAGTTACTATGGGTTGTTTCTTTGAAGCCCATGAAACAAAACCTATACCAAAATGAAATATGTACCCAGATGTGCTTTTTCTGTCATCTATGCTGCCTCCATTGTCACTATTAGTGTAGCTAGTGAGTTTATAATTTTTTGAGGTTGAATACATAATGCCAAAGTCTTTTGTGCCACTTACATACCTTTGAATTCTTTTACCTACTTTCCAATGTGAGTCTTTTGGTGACTCCATGAATCTTGAGATCAGACTTACACCATACATAATGTCTAGTCATATCGTTGTTAAATACATAAGGATGCCTACAAGCCTTTTGAACATTGTAGGATCTACAGTCGATCCTTCATCATCCTTGCTCAATTTTAAACCTGCTATTACTAGTGTTGGGGCTGTCTTGCAATAAGACATGTTAAATATTTTCAAAATTTCACTTGCATACTTTGTCTGTGATATGAAAATACCACTTTTAGACCGTTGAACTTCAATGCCCAGAAAAATATTCATAAGCCCCAGATCATTCATTTCAAATTCACTTTCCATGAGTGCTTTAAAATATGCTATGCCAAAATCACTAGTAAATATTAAATCATCTACATAAAAGTAGACAATTAACATCTTACCTTGCTCATCAACTTTGGTTTACAATGTCAGTTCACTTTCACTTATGTGAATTCCATTTTCAGTGATATAGGAATCAATTCGACTGTACCAAGCTCTAGGAGCTTGCTTCAAACCATATAATTCCTTTTTCAGCTTGTACACTTTATGCTATTGACCTGGAAATTCATACCCTTGCGGTTGTCCCACATATACTTCCTCTTCTAGACAGCCATTTAAGAATGCCGACTTGACATCCATTTGATAAACAAGCCATTTTGTTTGTGTAGCAATGGCCAAGATTGTTCTGACTTTATCTATGTGTGCAACAGGTGCAAACGTTTCATTGAAGTCTATGTCGGGTTGTTGTGTGAACCCTGTTGCTACCATTCTTGCTTTGTGCTTTTGCGCATTCCCATTAGCATCTTGCTTTGTATTGTAAATCCATTTGACACTGATTACATCTTTGTCTTTTGGTACATCAACCAGCTCCAATGTCTGGTTCTTCTCAATGCATTCTATTTCTTCATCCATGGCTTGTGCCCATACTTATTCTTCAACAACTTCTCAAATGTTAGTGGATCATATATAGGATAAAATAGTGCAAAGAGAGAGAATGAATTTGGTGTACCAGCTTCATATATCTCATGCATACTTCTTGTATTCACCAGTTCTGTCGATGTCGACCTTGACAAAATGCTTGATGGAATCTGTTGTCCTCTTGGTGTACTTGTCGATGTAGCTTGAGATGCTACTTGTGTCGATGGTCCTTGTGCTGAAACACGTTGTCATGTCATGGGAGTCAACATTTCTATGACCGATTGACTTACATGTGGTGTTTTAACCACTTCCTCTTCCATATCATCATTGTCAACATTTGACACAATCTTGACATTTATGTCGACAGTTCCATCCCATGATTCATTCTCGACAAATTGAACATCTCGACTGATTATCACTTTCCTTGCAACAAGATCATACTACTTGTATGCTTTTGTGTCTTCAAAATAGCTGACAAAAATGCATTTATGTCCCTTCTTGTCTAGCTTCCTTCTCAGCTCATTTGGAACATAAGCATATGCAACATAACCAAAAAATTTTAAATGAGAAACACTATGATTCATACCCATCCATGCTTCTTGGGGAACTTTGTTCTTCACACTCTTTGTCGGACATCAATTCATAATGTATATAGCAGTTGCGATTGCTTCACCCCAATATTCATTTGACAAATGTTTGGTTCCCAACATGTTGCGTGCCATCTCCGTGATGGTTCTTTTCTTTCCTTCGGCAATACCGTTCTGCTGAGGTGTATACCATGCAGTGAATTGTTCCTATATGCCTTGGGTCTTGCAAAAATTTAAAAATTCATTTGAAACATATTCACCTCCTCTGTCGGTCCTTAATATCTTGATGCGGTGTCCACTCTGGTTCTCCACGAGTGCCTTAAACTACTGAAAATAACTAAATGCATCAGATTTATGTTTCAGAAAATATACCCATGTTTTTCTTGAGTAGTCATTAATAAAATCTAGAAAATATTTGCAGCCACCAATGGATGATGTCTGCATCGGACCACAAATATCAGAGTGCACAATTTCAAGTGGTGTGTGTGCTCTATATGAATTTCCCACTGGAAAAGTCTCTCTATGCTGCTTTCCAAAAATGGAGCCTTCACAAACCCTTTATGGTCTATCGATCAATGGTAATCCCTTCACCATATTCTTTGTGTGTAGTAGCTTCAGCCCACCAAAATTCAGATGCCCAGGTCTGAAATGCCACAACCATAATTCATCCTGAACCTCTGTTTGAAATGTAGCTTGCAAATCAGCATTTCCATTTATTTTCTTGTCAAGGGACTCGACTGTTTCTTTACTTTCTGCCTTGAATGCAGCTCCTGTGTTTGTATTCCCTTTCATGTCGAGAACTATCCTCAATGGAAACAAGCGATTGCTTGTCATTGGAGCTTTTGTTGTCAGTTGGTCGCTTGGACGCTTGTCTTTAATCACACAATGATCATCTTCCATGTAGACTCTGTATCCTTTCCGTATCAGTTGTCCAATGCTTAAAAAATTATGTTTCAGACCTTTGACATGATAGACATCAGGGATATACTTACTCTCCCCTTGTTTGTCTAGAAAATCAACAGTGCCTTTTCCTAAAACAGTAACTTGGACATTGTTTCCAAGTGTAACATCAGTTTGAACTGAATTGTATAGGATGGAAAACAAATTTAAATTACCAATCATGTGATTGTTGCATCCAGAATTTGAGTACCCTATGTCATGTGGACTTTCTTGAATAACATTGCACTCAATCAGAGATGTCGATGCCATTAACATTGCACTTGTCGAAGTGCTGGTGTTGGTCGACTGATTTGGGCTTTGCCTTCCTTTGTCATATTGCTTCTTCCTACATTCATATGCATAACGACCAGATTTATTACAATAATAACATTGAATTTTTATTTATCAAACCTCGGGCCACTTGGCTGACTTGGGTTCTGATTATCTCCTCTACCACTGACATTTCCAAGATTTCTGCCTCGTCCTTCTCTGGAAGAACTTCTTCCTCTACCTCTGAAGTTATTTCTCCCCCTGCCTCTACCATGACATATGGATGACTGTGTTGCAAATGTACCTTCCAATGATGTCTGTGTTCTGCTGAGTCTGTGTTCATGATTTATGAGTGAAGCTTGCAGCTCATCAATGGTAAATGTCGACATGTCTGTGTGTTCTTCCAAGGTCACAACCAAATTTTCAAATCTTGGGGGAAGACTTCTGAGAATTTTTTCAACCGCCCTTTTCTCTTCTATGGCTTTTCCATGATATTTTAGTTGGTTTATCAAACCAACAAATCTGGTGTAGAATGTGTCTACAGTCTCTGAATCTTTCATGGACAGAGATTCAAAATCGCTTCCTGGAATATGCAAGTTGGAAGTCTTTACCTTATCCAAACCTTAATAGGCGGTCTCCAATGCATCCCATGCTTGCTTAGCATTAATTTTTGCTGCTACAGTTCGGAGTATGATTTCATGCATGGCTTGATGTATGTAGAACGGAGATTTTCCATCTTTCTTCCCCTGTTCCCTCAAGACATCTTTGTCAACTTGTGTGAGATTGTTATATGTTGTCATGTCTGTTGGTTCTGCATAACCATGTTGGACTATCTCCCAGAAATCTTGACCTCTAAACAAAGACTTCATAGTTAGAGACCAATATCCATAATTCTTTCCTCTAAAAATTGGATTTTGTAGTGAACCAGAAGTGGAAGCCATTTTTAATTTTTAATTTTCCTTAAAAAATTACTTTTCCACTTTTAAGACAAGATTTCTTTCCTAAACCTTGCTTTGATACCAGTTAACCAAAATCGAGCCGACTAAACTTGAGTTTACCGCTCAATTAATAAAATTTTAATTTTTCAGACTGACCTCCTTTTCTTTTGTTTACCTGTCGAGTGAAGCTTGTCTAACTCTCGACTAGACAAGTTTATCAATTTGGTCGGCCTTTTAGACCCAACTAATTTACTTCGACAAGTTCTTACTTGTCGGTTCTACCGACAGTTACTTCGACCACTTGTCGGTAACTTCACTTCAACCACTAGTCAGTTGACCTCTTCGACCACTAGTCAGTTACTTCACTTCGATCACTAGTCAGCTGACCTCTTCAACCACTAGTCGGCTGATCACTTCGACCACTAGTCAGTTTACTCAGCCGACCTTGTCGGTTCACTTGGTTTTAGTCGAAATCTACATAGTATGTTTCTTAGTCTAAAAGAATTAATAAATTACAAATGCTTTTCACCTATGAATAAGATGAAGTAAAAATCGACACATTAACAATTCAACATAACTTATAAAAACATATACTCAAATATGTAGGAAGACTTGAGTCGACCACTGTGTCATAAAACTTGGAACTTTCATGGGATGAGAAATTTATGGGTTCTTGTTCTTTCACTCAACCGTAATTGTAAAAGATATTTACACAAGTAAACCTAGAAAGAATGTGTGGCCAAATAAACATGCATTCAACCATAAACTATTTCATATATATAACTTATGCAGAAATAACAAAGGTATTACAAACTTGTCGATCCAAACTTGTCGTCTCACCGACTGATCCTTTTACAGAGCTTCGACTCTTCGACAGAATCACACACATAGAAGCTTTAGATTCAACTTCTATTTCTTTCTTTTATCGCCTAGAGTTCTCTCTTGTGTCTAACTTGATTTACAATTTTCTTCTTCTATTTATAAGCAACTTGAAAATTGCTTCTACATGAATCGATTGACTCACCATTAAAGACTGTAATAACTATCTACCTAACAAATTAGCTTTAGAAATTAATTCGACTCGTTTACATTGCCGAATCATGGAGTTTTCACTCTTTCTAGGCTGACCGACAAGATCTCGACTGATACTAACTCTGACGGAGTCGGTTGAGATCAGATACGGATCTGCGAGTAATTACTTTTTCCAACAATTCTGTCAAGTTATTCACCATCGTAAAGTCAAGTCAATAAAAACAACTTTCACACGAATAGGAGGCCCCATGTACTCATGGCCGATGGTCACCACGATGGATCTCGGATAAAGACGACCCAAGCCAGCAACCCCTGCCCCCAACTATCCACCCACCCTACACTGGTTCCCACCATTTTCTCTTTATCCCAAGCTAAAATTAATCAGCTTGCAGAAAAGTAACGATTGCTACCATAAGCTGATTGCTAACAGTTAAATTTCAAGATGTTAAAATCTAATGGCCAATAATAAGCCTGCAGCAACAATCATTACTTTACCAAAAACTAATTAATGACTTAACTAAATGATTGAATAATGGTAGACATCCCACTCAAGTTGTTTTCTTTACCATTGTACCTTTCTCAAGTCAAGTCAATACCTTTGTAATGACCTTTCCATTTCCTAAATCGATCACTCCGTCTTTCTTTTTCTCGGCAGACTTTTATGGGACACCTCATTTTCTTTCCCCAACTAACAACACATTGATCACGAAGAAAAGCACGTGAAATCATTGAATGAAAGTTATTCCTGTGATATCAATTCACTCATACAATGTTAATATCCTAATGTGGGTGGTGGTCTTCCATGAGACAGACCGAATTTAGTGGGCTTCCTTTGTTTGCTTCCACAAGATTTTCCCATTTATTAGCTCCAGAAAGGTGAAGTCGATACAAACAAATAGCATGCTTTATAACTTGAAAGAATGCTAGATTATGTGAATACGGAAAAAGCCTCTCTGTAATTTCCTTTTGGCTTCTCGATGTTGGATTTAAGTCATGTCTATGTGTTTCTTCCATGTTGCTACTTATTCTCCTTCAACACTTTTACTTCCAAAGATGTTGCAACAACATTCATAATAAATTAAAATTTATTAAAATTTATACTATTTATTTAATAAATGTATTAATTATATGTTTAATTATTGTACTAAAAAGGAAGCATAGAAATTGTATAAGGAAAAAAACATGTAAAATATTCTTACATTAAAAAAAAAAACTAGAAGAACTACAAGTAAAGTGGTGGGTGAGTGTTTATAGACACAACCAATCACTTAGTTTCATTAAATAAAAGCTAAAATATATAATTTTATATCCATTATTCATACCAGATTATTAGAGTTAATATAACCACAAAACAAATACTATTTAATAAAAAAAATAATTGATATGAAAAACAAAAACAAGTTGTTACTGGTTTCTTTAGCCACCCTTTAATTAAAGCTTATTTAAATCTTAATTAAAATACATTTAAGCTTAACAAAATACAACCACTATAAAATGAATCTGTGTTGTACACTTGAGTTAATCTTATTGATCCACTCAAACAAGTCCAAAATCGAAGATAATATCTAAATACTCATTAACATTAATATGGAAAACTTTCTAATTTAAAATATATATATAAAAAAAATCAAATATACAAACACACATATTAAAAAAAAACATTTTAACACTAAAACTAAAGAGTTATAATTTATT
>LPNX010132555.1:90235-103913 GCA_001517045.1 Pseudotsuga menziesii | reverse complement strand
CATAGAAAACAAAATATTAAAAAAAAATTGCATTGTTTATATTTTTAAATATATTAATAATTACTAGCTTTGCTGAAAAAGAACATATTTATCATTCCATTTTTTACACATGCTACATTGGTTCTTTTATATCTTTTTTTTAACATTTCATCTACCTTATCTACTACACAAGTGCCATACTACATTAAGTGCATTAAGAGTTATTGGCTAACCCATATATTATCTATTGCTTATTGCATTGAATGCCATATAGGCTATGCTCACTGATTTCATTGAAATCCATATACTTTTTTCTCACTTCTTGCATTGAAAGCAGATCAAATTGAATTGAAGTTATAGGTAACAAGTCAATTTTAGAAATTTAGGAAAGTGTTTTTATTTATTCATTTGATATGATAATTATTGTTGTTTCTCTAGGGATTCATTTCCCATCCTCTACTTTCTACACACATGAACCCATTGTATGCCATACTGCATTAAGTGTATTACCAGTTATTGCCTAACCCATGTACTATCTATTGCTTATTCCATTGAAAGCTATATTCTTTCTGCTCACTTCTTTCATTGAAAGCCATATACTTTCTACTCGCTTATTGCATTGAAATCCATATTGTAATAGGTCAAATTAAATTGAAATTACAAGTAAAAAGTCATTTTTAGAAATTTAGATTTTTTTAAAGTGTTTTAATTTATTTTTTGGTATGATAATTATTATTGTTATTTTAAGGATTTATGTTCCACCATCTATTTTCTTCACCAATTTCTAAATATTTTTTTACAAACATTGAATATTTCTATATAAGTTAATATGAGTGAATGAAAGTAATGCAAAGTAAAAAAAAAAAATAGTTTTCACTTATGAACAAAAAAAAGTATATCTGTTGTGAAGACTAATAATCACACTATATTAAACAAACAAAGCCTAATCAATCCGACTGTACCAAGCTCTAGGAGCTTGCTTCAAACCATATAATTCCTTTTTCATCTTGTACACTTTATGCTCTTGACCTGGAAATTCATACCCTTGCGGCTGTCCCACATATACTTCCTCTTCTAGATAGCCATTTAAGAATGCCGATTTGACATCCATTTGATAAACAAGTCATTTTGTTTGTGCAGCAATGGCCAAGACTGTTCTAACTTTATCTATGTGTGCAACAGGTGCAAACATTTCATTGAAGTCTATGTCGGGTTGTTGTGTGAACCCTCTTGCTACCATTCTTGCTTTGTGCCTCTGCACATTCCCATTAGCATCTTGCTTTGTATTGTAAATCCATTTGACACTGATTACATCTTTGTCTTTTGGTACATCAACCAGCTCCCATGTATGGTTCTTCTCAATGCATTCCATTTATTCATCCATGGCTGGTGCCCATACTTCTTCTTCAACATCTTCTCAAATGTTAGTGGATCATATATAGGAGAAAATAATGCAAAGAGAGAGAATGAATTTGGTGTACCAGCTTCATATATCTCACGCATACTTCTTGTATTCACCAGTTCCGTCGATGTCAACCTTGATGAAATGCTTGATGAAGTATGTTGTCCTCTTGGTGTACTTGTCAGTGTAGCTTCAGCTGCTACTTGTGTCGATGGTCCTTGTGTTGAACCATCTTGTTGTGTCATGGGAGTTGACGGTTCTGCGACCGATTGACTTACATGTGGTGTTTGAACCACTTCCTCTTCCATATCATCATTATCAACATTCAACACAATCTTGACATTTATGTCAACAGTTCCATCCCATGATTCATTCTCGACAAATTGAACATCTCGACTGGTTATCACTTTCCTTGCAACAGGATCATACTACTTGTATGCTTTTGTGTCTTCAGAATAGCCGACAAAATACATTTCTATCCCTTCTTTTCTAGCTTCCTTCTCAGCTCATTTGGAACATGAGCATATGCAACACAACCAAAAACTTTTAAATGAGAAACACTATGATTCATACCTGTCCATGCTTCTTGGGGAACTTTGTTCTTCACACTCTTTTTCGGACATCAATTCATAATGTATATAGCAGTTGCGACTGCTTCACCCCAATATTCATTTGACAAATTTTTGGTTACAAACATGATGTGTTCCATCTCCCTGATGGTTCTTTTATTTCTTTCAGCAATACCGTTCTGCTGAGGTGTATACCGTGCAGTGAATTGTTTCTATATGCCATGGGTCTTGCAAAATTTTAAAAATTCATTTGAAACATATTCACCTTCAATGCTTAACAAATTATGTTTCAGACCTTTGACATGATAGACATCAGGGATATACTTACTCTCCCCCTATTTGGTTAGAAATTCAACAATGCCTTTTTCTAAAACAGTAAGTTGGACATTGTTTCCAAGTGTAACATCAGTTTGAACTGAATTGTCTAGGATGAAAAACAAATTTAAATTACCAGTCATGTGATTGCTGCATCCAGAATATAAGTACAATATGTCATGTGGACTTTCTTGAATAGCATTGCATTCAATTGGAGATGTCGATGCCATTAACATTGCACTTGCCGAAGGGCTGGTGTTGGTCGATTCATTTGGGCTTTGCCTTCTGTTGTCATCAGATCTGCTCCAACAAAATTTCAGGTTCTGGCAGCATCCAGATGTCAAAGTGATCACTCAAGTTTCAATTTGGATACCGATATCAGATGGAAAAGCACTTATGATGGCACTCATGTCAGTTCATCTTGGATGCCATCAGTGATTACTTGAATGTTAAGGTACGCTGATCAGATGTGCTCTCTGCTTGGAGGGGAATTCGTCCATTGGAAACTGATCCCTCAACTAATGACACTGCCATCATATTTAGAGATCATGTGGTGTCCACATATTTGAGTGGGCTTGTTACTATCACCAGTGGAAAGTGGCAATTGGAGTTATGGAAATCCAGTTTTGATAATATTCTGTATGACATGAAATGCTCTGCATCTTCAATACATGTTCTGCTTTGATATGATTATGTTTATGAGTTGGCTTTGTATCTTATGAATTGTATTTCTTGTGATTTATCCTGTATATGGTCGATTGAATCCCATTACATGATTCTTATGGTGAAGTACAATTATCTTTTAAACTTTTAATGATAGAGTTAGTCTCATTTCATAAATTCGTGGTCGTAGTTCCTTTGATATTGAATTTTGTATTATGTTTTATGTTGTACAAATATTTAATGATTATGTGATTTTCCTATATCTTTAATTTCATACCAACCCAGTTTTTATCTTGATTTCATTGAATTATATTTTTGAAAAAGATTTCTTTAAGCTTGAACCCCTGTAGTCTAGGTTCAACTTTAGGGATAACACCTTCCTTGGTCATATTGCTTCTTCCCGCATTCATATGCATAATGACCAAGTTTCTTACAATAGTGACATTGAATTTTTTATTTATCAAACCTTTGGCCACTTGGCTGACTTGGGTTTCGATTATCTCCTCTACCATTGACATTTGTAGGACTTCTGCCTCGTCCTCCTCTGGAAGAACTTCCTCTTCCTCTGAAGTTGTTTCTCCCCCTACCTCTACCATGACTTATGGATGACTGTGTTGCAAATGCACCTTCCAATGATGTCTGTGTTCTGTTGAGTCCGTGTTCATGATTGGTGAGTGCAGCTTGCAGCTCATCAATGGTAAATGTCCACATGTCTGTGTGTTCTTCCAAGGTCACAACCAAGTTTTCAAATCTTGGGTAAGACTTCTGAGAATTTTTTCAACCACCCTTTGCTCTTCTATGGCTTCTCCATGATATTTCAGTTGGTTTATCAAACCAACAACTCTGGTGTAGAATGTGTCTACAGTCTCTAAATCGTTTATGGACAGAGATTCAAAATCTCTTCTCAAAATCTGCAACTTGGAAGTCTTTACCTTATCCAAACCTTGATAGACGGTCTCCAATGCATCCCATGCTTGCTTAGCATTAATTTTTGCTACTACAGTTGGGAGTATGCTTTCATGCATGGCTTGATGTATGTAGAACAGAGATTTTCCATCTTTCTTCCTATGTTCCCTCAAAACATCTTTCTCATCTTGTGTGAGATTGTTATGTGTTGTCATGTGTGCTGGTTCTGCATAACCATGTTGTACTATCTCCCAGAAATCTTGACCTCTGAACAAAGACTTCATAGTTAGAGACCAATATTCATATTTCTTTCCTCTAACAAATGGAGTTTGTAGTGAACCAGAAGTGGAAGCCATTTTTAATTTTTAATTTTCCTTAAAAAATTACTTTTCCACTTTTAAGACAATATTTCTTTCCTAAACCTTGCTATGATACCAATTAGCCAAAACTGAGCCGTCTGAACTTGAGTTTACCGCTCAGTTAATAAAATTTTAATTTTTCACGCCGACCTCCTTTTCTTTTGTTTACTTGTCGGGTGAAGCTTGTCTAACTCTCGACTAGACAAGTTTATCAATTTGGTCGGCCTTTTAGACCCGACTAATTTACTTCGACAAGTTCTTACTTGGTGATTCTATCGACAGTTACTACGACCACTTGTTGGTAACTTCACTTCGACCACTAGTCGTTTGACCTCTTCAACCACTAGTCAATTACTTCACTTCGACCACTAGTCGACTGACCTCTTTGACCACTAGTCGGCTGATCACTTCGACCACTAGTCGGTTTACTCAACCGACCTTGTCGGTTCACTTGGTTTTAGTTGAAATCTACATAGTATGTTTCTTAGTCTAAAATACTTAATAAATTACAAATGCTTTTCACCTGTGAGTAAGATGAAGTAAAAATAGACACATTAACAATTGAACATAACTTATAAAAACATATACCCAAATATGTAGGAAGACTTGAGTCAACTACTGTGCCGTAAAACTTGGAAATTTCACGGGATGAGAAATTTATGGGTTCTTGTTTTTTCACTCAACCGTAATTGTAAAAGAAATTTACACAAGTAAATCTAGAAAGAATGTGCAGCCAAATAAACATGCATTCAACCATAAACTATTTCATATATATAAATTTTGTAGAAATAACAAAGGTATTACAAACTTGTCAATCCAACCTTGTTGGCTCACTGACTTATCCTTTTACAGAGCTTCGACTCTTCAACAGAATCACACACACAGAAGCTTGAGCTTCAACTTCTATTTCTTTCTTTTCTCACCCAGAGTTCTCTCTTGTGTCTAACTTGATTTACAATTTTCTTCTTCTATTTATAGGCAACCTAAAAATTACTTCTACATGAATCGAATGACTCACCATTAAAGACTGTAATAACTATCTACCTAAAAACTTAGCTTTAGAAATTAATTTGACTAGTTTACATTTCCAAATCGTGGAGTCTTCACTCTTGCCAGCCTAACCGACAAGATCTCGACTGATATTAACTCTGACGGAGTCGGCTGAGATCAGATACGGATCTGCGAGTAACTACTTTTTCCAACAATTCTGTCCAATTATTCACCATTGTAAAGTCAAGTCAATAAAAACAGCTTTCACACGAATAGGAGGCCCCATGTACTCATGGCCGATGGCCACCATGATGGATCTCGGATAAAGACGACCCAAGCTAACATCCCCTACCCCCAACTATCCACCCACCCTACATTGGTTCCCACCATTTTCTCTTTATCCCAAGCCAAAATTAATCAGCTTGTAGAAAAGTAACGATTGCTACCATAAGCTGATTGCTAACAGTTAGATTTCAAGATGCTAAAATCTAATGGCCAATAATAAGCCTGCAACAACAATCATTACTTTACTAAAATCTGATTAATGACTTAACTGAATGACTGAATAATGGTAGACATCCCACTCAAGTTGTTTTCTTTACCATTACACTGTTCTCAAGTCAATTCAATACCTCTGTAATGACCTTTCCATTTCCTAAATCGATCTCTCCGTCTTTCTTTTTCCCGGCAGAGTTTTATGGGACACCTCATTTTCTTTCCCCAACTAACAACACATAGATCATGAAGAAAAGCACGTGAAATCGTTGAATGAAAGTTATTCCTGTGATATCAATTCACTCGTACAACGTTATCCCAATGTGGATGGTGGTATTCCATGAGACAGAACAAATTTAGTGGGCTTCCTTTGTTTGCTTCCACAATATTTTCCCATTTCTTAGCTCCAGAAAGGTGAAGTTGATACAGACAAATAGCAGGCTTTATAACTTGAAAGAACGTTAGATTATGTGAATACGGAAAAAGCCTCTCTGTAATTTCCTTCTGGCTTCTCGACATTGGATTTAAGTCATGTCTCTGTGTTTCTTCCATGTTGCTACTTATTCTCCTTCAACACTTTTACTTCCACAGATGTTGCAAAAACGTTCATAATAAATTAAAATTTATACTATTTATTTAATAAATGTATTAATTATTGTATTAAAAAGGAAGCATAGAAATTGTATAAGGAAAAAAACATGTAAAATATTCTTACATTAAAAAAAAAACTAGAAGAGCTACAAGTAAAGTGGTGGGTGAGTGTTTATAGACACAACCAATCACTTAGTTCCATTAAATAAAAGCTAAAATATATAATTTTATATCCATTATTCATACCAGATTATTAGAATTAATATAAGCACAAAACAAATATTATTTAATAAAAAAATAATTGATATGAAAAACAAAAACAAGTTGTTACTGGTTTCTTTAACCACCCCTTAATTAAAGCTTATTTAAATCTTAATTAAAATACATTTAAGCTTAACAAAATATAACCACTATAAAACGAATCCGTGATGTACACTTGAGTTAATCTTGTTGATCTACTCAAACAAGTCCAAAATCTAAGATAATATCTAAATACCCATCAACATAAATATCAAAAACTTTCTAATTTAAAATATAAAAAAAAAAATCAAATATACAAAAACACATATTAAAAAAAAACTTTTTAACACTAAAACTAAAGAGTTTTACTTTAGTTTTTATACCCCTCAACTTATATATATATGTATATATATATATTACATTTAAAACTTTATACTATAATTTCTTTTTGATTCATCGTCATCTTTAAGAGATCCAAAATTAAAATTAAGATATATCCAAATTTATATATATAGTTAAATATTAATATCCTTTATATTATGAGATTAGATTATTTATTACTTAATTTATTTATTTATAAGTCATTAAAATAATTTGTATAATTTTTAATTGTGAATTTATTAATAAATAAATAATGAAAAAAGAAATCCCCATGATGGGGTGACGGGTGGAAGGGGCTTCAGGGCATCTCAGACATGCCACATGCATGGGAGACATCTAGAGGGGTGTCCACAATGCATATACCCCACACATGGCCTAGCATAATGGTAGGGAGTGGGATACGACGACTAGGAATCCTTCTCTTTGTCAAATGAGTTTCCAAGCTTAGGACATCATATTGTGCAAGGTTATGTTGAAGCAGATTATTGATATGGTGACCGAGTTTGATCTTAACCTTAAGTACATTGATCTAGATCCATTGATAAACACTAATGAGCTTGGAAAAACGCAGACGTGGTTAACGAACCATAGGCCTTGTTCATTGCTAATGTGGAGGACAAAAGGAAAGTATTGCCAACTACTACACGAGCTTCTTCTTAGTGTTCTAGTGAGCCCAAGTTGAGCTCTTTGGCGGCTAAGTTGTACTGTTTGTGCAAAATTTGTTATTGGTGATGGTAAGGTGTTCTTCCAAAGGAGTAAAGGAAGCTATCGTTAGCAATGCATCATTGCAATGAATTTTCATAGGAGATGCATGCATAGGAAATTGTCCACTAGATATTGATTTTTTTTTGGTAAGATTTGCAGATTATACCATCTGGGACAACGACTATTGATTCTCCTACACTTGCAAATGATCTAAAAGCCCAAATAGTATAGTGTTATTTTCAGTGACATGTATATATTTTTTGAATTGCAAGCTTTACCATACAAAACATGCATGAATATGTGTATCTTGAATTAGCTTTAAGTATGTAGCAGTTGCTTTGGTTGTTATTTTACATTCCCTTTGCCTTTGATGATCATGTATTCCTTGTCTACGTCTTTCTTGCTTGACAAAATGCAATTTTCTTAATTTATTTCCATTGATGCCAACTTAGATATCTTGCATGGTTTGGAAAATAGGTTCATGGAAGTCCAAGTTTTGTGCATCTTTGGCCAAGAGGTTTTGGTTTTTATGTCCTTTAGTTTTTTTTCCTTTATTTGGTTAATTGCATCTGTGCTTTTCAATTCTTTAGACAAGACATCGTGCATAATTTTCTCGATGGTGTTAACTTGTGTTATAAATTTGTTGGTATTTTTGCAACTATGCATTAGACTATTATGAACAACTTCTGCTAGAGAATGACATGTACCTAACATGGTCGTTTTAGGATGTTTTTATACCAATGGATGAAAATGTGAATGCAAGGAATCTAGAACATGTTGCATTAGGTATAAAAATTTTGAGGAAGTATTTGTTGAATGTTCATCTTATAACTATTTTTCACAAACTAATATCCCATGTGTATATGTTCACATTTAACAATTTGCATAACCATTGAATAGAAAATTCATCCCCTTCTATGCCACAATTGATATATGGAATTAACAAATGTACAATATATGCTTGCCAACCAGAAATGAGGGGGATTTTGTCTAATTGTTTTTTCATGAAGATACTTATGTAAACATTGAAGTGCTCTATTGTCATTTCCAATAAAGCAATTATAAAATTCTATGTGAATGTTTTTCTAATGCTTTGGACATAAGAGAACACTGCCAATTTGCAAATAGATTCAAATAACGAGTCATGACAATCGCTAGCGATAGAACCAATAATATAGAAATATTGTTCTAGTAGCACTTGTTCAGAAGATAGAAGTTCAATTTGGTTATTTGAATATTGGTATGCACACATTCTTTAAGAATATAGTTGAGGCCTATGTTTCACATTTTCCATTGAACTATATGACAAAAGTGGCTCAAAGTGGCCTGAAGATGGGATTTGATCACAGAACAATATATTGAAGCAATATTTTGTATATCTAGAATCAAAATAAAGATACTTTGACTCTTTTTCCATTGACCAAATAGCCACTAGAACATTCAACCATTTGATGCAGAAAATATCGCCAATAGACATTTGGTTCATTCTACTATAAAGGAGATATCAACATCCGTTCCAAGTATGTATGAACATCTGCCACCTAATGCAACTAGGACAGGAAGTTAATCACCAAACTTGTTTGCATTGATAGCAAGGAAGTAGGATCCGTGCAATCTAAACAAGCATGGAAATGATTCACAATCCCTTCTCTTATATTTATTAGTGTGTACTAGAAATGTAGCAACATAATCAATGAATCAAACAGGTAGTTCACTAGCTCACAATAGAAATTATTGAGTCGTAATATATGAAATGTAGCTAAAGTCTCATAATTTTTTTTTTAAATTTGAACCATTGATCAAAAGACCTTATGGTCTATCTAGATAGTTTCTTACACTAGAATCTCGTTCTATATTTTCTACAAAGGCATTAGTACTGCAAGGAACTTTTTGAGCAAAATATCTTGAATGCATAAGCTAGTCAAATGCACTTGCTATATTTTCACAAGATTTTAATCAACAAGCAGGGAAAAAAATTGTGGTGACAACATTAAAAAAAGAAGAGAAAATGATGGCAAAAATCAAGAAAGGAAGAGCATATATTTTTTCATCACAATCTTTCTTTAAATTCCTAGAAAATAGTTTTCAACATACGAACAAGCACAAGTAAAACAGGAACATCTTTTAGGTAACATGAACATCTTTTAACAATACAGGAAAATATTTAGCTAATAGGAACATAATTTAGTAAAAACAGGATCTTTTAACAATGTACAAATGGTGAAAGAAACATTATGTTTGTTTCCGGCCATGTATAATCATGTGCATTAAAATATATCAACTATCTTTCCCCAAAATGATCATGCAACCAACACACTATCTAGATATCACAAAGTATATCAGATCGATCGAGAAAAATGTGTACAAAGTTTTAGTTTGCATTTTATTTTTCTTTTGTTTTAATCAAGTAACGCAAACAAAATCAAATATTTACATCAAGTTTGCAATTCCTTTTTTATACTAGGTCTCATCAACACACAAGAACTATCTTTTTCCAAAATGATTCTTAAACCCAAAATCTATTGGAAGCCTACAAAATATACCAACCAACAAGGAAGGACATTTTGAATTCTGAGGTCAAATAAATTTACGATCTTGTGGGAAAATTTTTTCCTATCACTACTTGAATGCAGTTTGTACTACAAACACTACGCCAAAAAAACAATTATAGCATGCCGGAGAACTATAGCTCATTAGAGTAAATAATGCAATACTCAATACTATAAATAATAGTTTCATAATTGGAAACAAAGAAACACTTACGAAATATTTGTTTGTTTGTGATCACTAAATCGATAATCAACGAGAGATTTCTAATGCAATTTTAATGTAGTATAGCATCTAAGAGTTCAAAAGATATATGTTCCACATGTTTCAAGATTGGTGATTTTATCCTTGTGTTACTTGCTATTGAAAACCAACAAAAATGGTCTTTGCCATACAACATGGACATAGAATCCTATTTTCAAAGATATCACAATTCCATTTGGCCCTATAAATACTTTGACAATATAATCAATTGTCTCTTTGTTTAAATATGACCTTCAATAGTTAGTGTAATGAAGGCATTGTATATGCAAGCACGATATTAGTGTGCTCTTAGGCTAAACTCATAGTAAATCGTAACAAAATGCACAGATAACCTATGAGATCATTACATACACTATCCAATACAAGCAATAGATATGAGCTTCAATAATAGTGGTAAGTAACAATTTGGCAATGAGCATATCCCTGTAAATGAATGATGAAATCAATATATAATAAAAGCAACATAGATTTGTCTAGGTCTTACTAAGTGGGTACATAATAAAAAAGCATGTACATTAACCATATCCAGAAATAGAGTATCGCAACATATTCAAAACAAAGTCCTAATTTGATTGTGTATCAATATTAGTAATCAATATTGTCATATCACATAGATGTTAGTATTCAAAGTGTATCATTGTTCTAGTCCATGAAACCAATGGCAATTAAACCAACATTATTTGATGTATAGGGTGAGAAGATTAAAATTATATAAATATAAATAAAATTTCTTTAAATTTAATAAAATTATATAAGTATAAATAAATTAAAAGATCATTAATTCATTAAATATTTTATTAACTTATTATAAAAATTTAAATTTATTTAAATATAAATAAATTAAAAGATCATTAATTTATTAAAATATGTTAAAATTATTGTAAAGTTTTTATGATCACGTTGGTCAAGGATGATTGTAATGGAATAATTATTTATTTTAATAATTAAATATAAGAGACACCTATATAAGGGAGACTGTTAAATGAGTGTTCACTGACCCACAAGGAGGAATGAGTGGTTGTAGAAGGCTGGTTGACAAGTGGAAGCACTCGCATTTCATTTTATTGTTGTTGCAGAAAGCATAATCCCTAAAAATGTGGTCATGTTCCATGAGAGGGGGAACTGAGGTGGTGGCTCATTTAATTCCAAAACTAACCCAAAGACCTAGGAAATCTTATAAATACCATCAAATTGAGCAGGAGGCTCACGACTCATTATGGTTTCAAGAGAATGTACCTTGTGATTGCTGCAAATTGAAAAGTCAGGCACACAAGGAATTTGATGAGGGGATAGGTAAAGTGGAATTGATGAGTTAAGTCTGTTACCGAGTGCTGAGTTATAGCAAGTTGTTGTGTGGGCTATTATCTAGGGATCTTCGTCCTAGTGGTTTAGCAAACAGGCTTGGGGGTCCTAATCAAGTAATTTTGGCTGCTTCAAGAGAAAGTTCGAATAGTCTCCTTTGGGTGTTGTCCCCTTTTGCATATTATCCAGGTTCTAATTGTTATTGTTTATTTGTAATTTAATTCTAAATATGTACTCTTATTTAGAAGTATGTTTAACATAAATTGGATAATTGGTTGTATTTCTAAGTTCTTTATCTGAAAACTGTTTTAGAAATTGTTCTAAGGAAAGAAAACTACAATTCAATTTATTCAAAGTTAAGATTTAAAGCTACTGGTCTAGTTTTTTGCTAGCCAATTCTTAGCTTAAATGTTGTTCTTCTCTTCTCTTGGTATATTAACTATAGTACCTTTACCCTAGATATTTGTAGTGGAAAATCTTTGTTAGCCTAGGTTTAAAAGACATAAACATCTATTTTTCAATGATTTAGTGAAAGGCTTATAAAACCTATTACAGAGATTTATTATAATATATATACTAAAAATTAGAAATAATTACACTCAGAGAGAAGTTTCATAATCAAGTTAGATATTCTTTTAAATAAATTCACAGTGCTCAATTCAAAACCCAATGGAATATATATATATATAGAACAGTGGTTTGAAAACAATATCAAAAACCCTATGTTATAAATTACATCTACATTGGATTTTATCGCCTTAAAAGCAATACATTGGATTTTATGGCCTTTCCATAAACATATTTTTCATAACTATATACTTTAGTTTCAATTCACTTTTTTTTTTTTTTCATATACTACTTGAGGTTCGTACTTAAATAAATTCTACCATGTCACTTATAATAGAAATTTCATGTGTGTTGTTTTCAAAATCTATAAATAGTACAATTGCATTCCTATTAGCAAATGTTTATAAAAAACAAAATATTAAAAAAAATTGCATTGTTTATATTTTTAAATATGTTAATAACTACTAGCTTTGCTTAAAATGAACATATTTATCATTCCATTTTTTTACACATGCTACATTGGTTCTTTTATATCTTTCTTTTCACATTTAATCTACCTCATCTACTACACAAGTGCCATACTACATTAAGTGCATTAAGAGCTATTGCTTAACCCATATACTATCTATTGCTTATTGCATTGAATGCCATATATATTATGCTCACTTATTTCATTGAAATCCATATACTTTTTGCTCACTTATTGCATTGAAAGCAGATCAAATTGAATTGAAGTTATAGGTAACAAGTCAATTTTAGAAATTTGGGAAAGTGTTTTTATTTATTTATTTATTTGATATGATAATTATTGTTGTTTCTCTAGGGATTCATTTCCCATCCTCTGCTTTCTACACACATGAACCCACTGTATGCCATACTGCATTAAGTGTATTACCAGTTATTGCTTAACCCGTGTACTATTTACTGCTTATTCCATCGAAAGCTATATTCTTTCTGCTGACTTCTTGCATTGAAAGCCATATACTTTCTGCTCGCTTATTGCATTGAAGTTGATATTGTAATAGGTCAAATTGAATTGAAATTACAAGTAAAAAGTCATTTTTAGAAATTTAGATTTTTTTAAAGTGTTTTAATTTTTTTTTTGGTATGATAATTATTACTGTTCTTTTAAGGATTTATGTTCCATCATCTGTTTTCTTCACCAATTTTTAAATATTTTTTTACAAACATTGAAAATTTATATATAAGTTAATATGAGTGAATGAAAGTAATGTAAAGTAAAAAAAAAAAAAAAATAGTTTTGACTTATGAACAAAAAAAAGTATATCTGTTGTGAAGACTAATAATCACACTATATTAAACAAACACAGAATTGGGACTAATAATCACAATATATTAAACAAACACACAATATGACTTATGTTATATATTGATGAATATTA